>CM074289.1:3943679-4041179 GCA_037194245.1 Opsariichthys bidens
TTCAGGCATCGCCGGCTAAATCAGAAAAAAGCCTCTCTTGCAACAGCCCCTCCATCTTGACAGGGGCAATTATCGCTTACACTCACTGTGGAATCCGTGTCCACGGCTGAGGTCACTATAAATAATCAGCCTGCTAGCGCATCTGTCCCTGCACAGCACAAAAGAGGCTTTTTAAGCGTCCCGATGATAAAGCCAGAATCCGAATCTATGCACATCCCCCCACACCCTCTCAATAACCAGCCATCAAGACAAAAGGCTTATCGGCACCGCCTTGCTATAGCACACAAACGCGCCATTATTTGTTTCACGCTGAATAGCTGGAATATATGAGCGCACATCTGTACGTTCGCATCAAGAGATCGGGGCGTTAAAAGGAGACTTACCCCATTCTGCACCAGTGACAGCCTCCATCCCAGCAACCCGTCAACTGTGTCAGTTGCCGGAGAGCATCCAGCCAGCACTGAGTCACATGGGCGAGGGCTCGGCCAATCAGAAGGCGGCCAACCCAGGCCGGTGTTGGTGCAGTGGCTGATGGTGGCTGGCCAGATTTTTTGCCCCACTGTACAGCTGCGTTTAAAAGCTCTCGTGGGGGGGAAGCGGTGCAGCCCCAGGCATGCGGGGCGCTGGAGATGCAGAGATGGGTCATAACGTCTGAAGGTCACATGACCTGATGTACAATAAACGGATCAATATGGCAGCCTAAACAAGGCAACCGGACCATATAGAAGACGTATGTGCAACGCATTAAAGTGTCGAGAAATCTATAACAACATCCGAAACTAACATTTCGCTTAATGCATCTGAAAATTTTTTATTATTTTATCTATTAAGTAATTATATTATATTATTAAAGTCAGAACTGTGAGATATAAAGTCAGAATTGCGAGATATAAAGTCAGAATTGTGAGATATAAAGTCAGAATTGTGAGATATAAAGTCAGAATTGTGAGATATAAAGTCAGAATTGCGAGATATAAAGTCAGAATTGCGAGATATAAAGTCAGAATTGTGAGATATAAAGTCAGAATTGTGAGATATAAAGTCAGAATTGTGAGATATAAAGTCAGAATTGCGAGATATAAATATACGCACGTATAGCGTTTGAAAGCACACGGAAGTGTTTGAATTTGAAAGCGGGACAGGGTCCTGTTCGCTGATAGACGCCTGCTTTCAAACGCTCATGCGTGTATCTGTGTAAACGCACTGTGAAGGGCGTCATTGTTGAATACAACATGTTTTTGAAGGGTTGACCATTGTAGCCAATCACAGACATATCTGATGAGCGCGTGAACACAACGACCAATCAGAGGTTTTTAAGAATTCGTTCAGCAACACTCAAAGTGTCACATTTCTAAAAATTTTAGCCACTTGGTATTGCAGTCAGTACTTTTGAAAACACTACTGTAAATAATAATTTGATATGTCAATGTTATTTGTAATTAGGTTAGTTACACATTTTAATTGTATAAATATGGATTACATTTAATAATTGGAGGACACTGACAACGTATGAAACAGTTTCATATTTAAAATATTGTACTTTTTTAAAGAAGTTTAAACAATAACGTCTAGTGTGTCGTGACAGATCGCTGTAGCTCCTCGTGAAGCGATCATCTCTTCATACTAGTTCATTGATAGCATCAAATAAACATGAATGAACATCAGAAGGAATGTTGTTTCAAGCGCAGAAAGACGTGAGGACACACAATTTATCAAGTTCAAGTTCACCGACGTTAATCTACTAACTCCCCTGACTGCTTTGTCGGACAAAATGTCAGATTCTGGGTTATGATTGGTCAGATCGCCTGTCAATCAAACTGTTCGCGAAGGGTCAATTGCATGCAATCTACATTTATTCATACAATACTTTTATACAACTTCTAAATAAACAATACAACAACAAGCAATTCTTCCCATTCTTACATTTTCCATGCAAGATGCAGAAGTAAACAGTATTTCCACAAATATAACCAGAAACCTCTCACTGAACACATAAAAAAAAGTCTGTCTGACACTGCATAGATATGATATCTTTTACATTTACTCAAAATAGATGCTTTTATTCAAACCATTTTTCGGTTATGCTTTATTTTACGGTGCCGTAGTTACATTGTAATTACTCTAGGAGTAGGGATGCACCGAAATGAAATTCTTGGCCGAAGCCGAAGCCGAATAATAATGAAATGCTTGGCCGAAAGCCGAATACCGAATGCGGTGTTTTGCATTTTTTCCATTTATTTTGCCAATTTTTTCACCATTACAATAATTAAATAGTAAAAATTTGCTTTTTACTATTTTGTGTTGCTTTTCAGAGAAATAAATCAAATAACAAAAATATAATTTCAAAATATTTAACACTGAACATTTTTTTAACATTCCAGCAGATATTATACAAACAAAGCACAATGTAACTTAAAATGAATAAATTAGTAAAATAAAAAAAAATAAAAAATGATTTGGCCATCTTTGAAGCCTATGTTCTTCTTGAATAGCCTATGTTAGGCCTATAACTGACTGCTGAAAGAATGTGACTCTGTATGTCTACAACAACAATGAACCCACAACAAATAAATAACTGTCCTAGACATAAGCCTACTTCACATATCGCGCCTAATAAAGTGTGTAAAGCACGGCCGCGTCGCTTCCTCCTTTTTTTGCAAGCGTTCGGGAGCTCGCGCTTCTGTGGCGTCTGTCGTTGCTATGCAAGCATGAACTGTGGTTTCTGACGATGAGAAAGTTTCAGCAAGAGATAAATTGATTTTTAGCCCTTGCTTTAGCTTTACTACTAGATATATTTATGGAGATGAGACATAACAACCCCCCTGTACAGCTATGATCAGCTGTTCGGCTGAGATTTCCATGTTTAGTTACGGAAAGTTCGAAGATGATCGGTTGGTTCTTGTCACATGACCTGCGGTGCGCTTGCGCCATTCTGAAAAGTTGAGATGTTTTCATCTCGCCGCGGCACAGGCGCGCCCGGAAAAAACAAGCGCGCCGCACCGCATGCGCGTCCCTTCCGTTTTGCGCGCGGTTACCGCGCGCCCACATAGGATATAAAGAATATGCGCGCGGAAAAGACGCGATATGTGAACGTTAAAACATCATTAAAAACGTCATTGTTCGGCAAAATTTATAAATTATTATTTTTTGGCTATTTTCGGCCGAATAATTTCGGTTGCCGAACATTCGGTGCATCCCTATCTAGGAGTGATTACTATTAATTAACTACATGTACTTACTACAGAGTTACAGTTAGGGCTTGGTTTAGGGTTAGTTACTTGTAATTATGCACAATTTATTGTTATTATTACAGTAAGTACATGTAATAACGTATAACTACAGCACTGTAAAATAAAGTGTTACCCAATTTTCAAATAACACAAGCGATTCACATACTTCCAAATGCACAAGTATGCAATTTTACCATCAAAAATACACAAGGACCAGTTGCTTGCACAATAATGGACCTTATTCATAAAACACAAGCAGAACGAATCTGTGTAAACTGCTCATCAATCCATTTGGCACAAATGGCACACAAATGGTTTTACGTATGACTTACACAGAAATTCGTTCTGCTCGTGTTTCATGAAAAAGTGCCATAGACACAATTTTTCCTTTCACAGATATTGTTTAGCCAAAACACAAGGGAATAAAGGGTTTTGTATATGGCTAACGGCCAGAAAATGGTCTGCCTCTTGTACATTAAATGAAACAGACCCAATTGAATTCAATTTTTTTCTAAATTCAAATTCAGTGCATCAATCTTTCTCTAAAACAACACAGTGACTTGGTCCGCAACCTGTACTATTTAGTCACACTGGTGTTAATGTCCATCATTGTGTGTTTACTGCTACTGTACAACTTTATCATTACAATTACAGTCTCAATTTCAGTCTTTGTGACTAATAAATCATGCTGTATAAATGGCCGTGATTTGCTTTCTCAAACTGAGGCGGTGAATAGATAACACGGACACTTCCACGGCTTACTCTATATACGCTGGGGGGGGGGTTTTTTTCATGTAAATGAGCTTTCGGTCTTTGAGAGCTGAAAAATGGACATTGGCAGAGACTCTTGTTGGTCAGCCCTCTCTTGTGGTGCAATTTAATGGGAAACTGTCCGCACTTTTTCTTCCTTGTGTGGGAAAACATTTCAAATAGAAGGGGAAAGGCTAATGTTTTGTGCAAAAATTCCTTCAGTATCCTTGTTCATTTAGTGCCAAAGTATTGCTCACTATGTAGGATATAAACGCGATCACACAAATATATTACTGCATACTCTTTATCGATTTGACAGGTGTTGAGAATACATGCAAAAATAACATTTTAAGCTGCAAGAGACAATCACTCAAAGTGGTCTGGAAGCAATTTTGCGGAATATATTGTAAAACACACCAAATGTGCAACTGTTTAATCACTTCAACACTAGATATTAATAATAAAATATTACATGAGGTCAAACAACTTGTGCACATGAAAGTAAAGATTCTGCAAGATCGTTAATAAAACGTTTGACTCCAATTCAGATTTAGCAGATAAAAATTCATGGGGACACTAATGGTAATAGATAACCACAATTTATTATTTTTTAGCTACTAATACCTTCCAACTTCATTACAAACCTGTTTTTTTCCCCTCAAAGAAGACATTCTAGTCACTCTTTTCCAAACTTTAAAAAGTAAAAAAACAAGCAATACAACCCAAAAGTGTACAATACATGAAGCCAGACATGGTCATTATAAATCGTCCAATAGAATTAAATATTAAAACTGCCTGGATAGTCAAGGCTTGATTTCTCCAGAAAGGTGCATCAGATATGACAAAAACAGCTGAAACAATGTCAAACCATATTCAAAGGCTCTGTCAAAGCAAAACAACACGTATTGCGCTTCAGCAGGTGAGGGTAAAAATAACAACGCTCCTCTTCATCACAACACTTTGGTGTCGCTCAAAGACCATCACAGCACAGTCACAGTGGTTTCAAAAATAAATTAATAAAAAAACAGTTTTCCCTCACCGTCTGCCAAGGGGTGCAGCACAGATCCACGGCTGGACTCCTGTAAAGAAGAATTGAGTTTATCAGAGGTGTAGAGTTCATCATAGTAATTTATTAGAGTTTGACTTGTTTATTATAGTGCAATTTGGATTAGTGGAGTAGAACTGAGGAACAATATTCAACTTTATTAAATTTATAGAATTTATGGACGAATATAGAAGTCTGTGAAGTAAAGCAGATTATAAGTACTATGGTATTTTTCGGGAAATGCAATGGAGCATTTTTGTAAGCAAGTTAGAGGAATGATATACAATAACACACACATAACATATATATATATATATGTTATTTATTCATAAATATATATAATATATATAAAAATATTATATATATTATGTGTGTATATACATATATATTATATATGTGAGTATATATATATATATATATATATATATATATGTGTGTGTGTGTGTGTATATATATATATATACACACACATATATATATATGTATACACACACACATATATATGTTATTTATTCATAAATATATATATAAATATATATATATGCGTGTGTGTGTATATATATACATATATTATATATGTGTGTGTTGTATATATAATATATATATATACATTATATATATATATATATATATATTATATATACACACACATATATAATATATGCATATATACACATATATAATATATATATATATATATATATATATATATATATTATATATTTATGAATAAATAACATATATATATATAATGTTATTTATAACATTATATATAAAATAAATAAAATAAAATATTATATATTTTATATATAAATATATATATAAATAATATGTATATATTTATAGTTAATATTCTATTTTACCATTAATAACACAATAACATTAGTAGACTAAAGTATATAGTACACTTTATGTACATTTCAGAGACACGTCGTTAAACACTATAGAGTAGTAAAATAAAAACACAACATACACGCAATAGTAAAAATATATCAACGCAAACTTCAGTACTGATGGACGTGTGTTCATTTCACTGCAGTTTTACTAACTCTTCACATATAATTACTTCTAAACAGACACTTCTTCTCCAGGCTCAGTTTTATAAAGTACTACTGGTTTTAACATTACACTTCTTTTGATTTCATAAACTTCCTGAACGCCGTATTAACACATATTTCAGTACATTATTGTGTATCAGAGCTTGTTGTGTTTATATAAACACTGCTGAAGCGATTTAAAGTCTTACCTGCACAAACATTCGCCTCTTCCAATAAATAACTCGAGTTTATCGCCCAGGTCGGATTAAATCCAGTGAATTCATATTGCTGAAGCACTGTAAACCGATATTACTCTGTTTGCTGATTATATCATGTGTTTGTTTGAAACTTTTTCTTCTTTTGTGTGAGTGATTTTCTGCTCAGCTCCAGTCGCCGCGACGCTTCGCCATATTGTTAGTGGAGTCAGACTTTGAGCATGCGCAGTGAGCTCTGTGCTCAAGACGACACCATGCGGCAGATAGAAGAATTGCATCTCTTTAATATTCGTACACATGCAGATACTACTACTAATAATAGTGATATTTTGTTTGTTTTATACAACGTTATAACAGTACTGTATCATCAATAATTTAATCATCGTAGTAAATGAATTTACAAAGCAAGCATGACTGTCCTCAGAAAAATAAATTTACTAAAAAGATCATTTTTGAAAGCTTTCACTGCTTGAAAGAGAATGATATATTACAACAGAAGCAATAATTGCAGTTACTTTAATACTGGAAATGCAGTGGAACAGCTTTTTTTCATATAAATTCTAAATGTATTAAATTATCAATTATTTTACATTATTTCATATTTTACATGATTTATTTATTAAATCATCACTCCTTATAATACATATTAATTATAATAAATAATATTTTATTTACATTATATATATACAAATTGTTTGATGCAACAACTTTTAAATATAATATAAAATTATTTTACATGATTTAATATGTAACAATATTTATTTATTACATTATTTGTTTATAATATAATAATTGTTAAGAACGAAATGATATGAGTAATTTTCGTAAAAATTGATCCATTTAAATTTTAAATGTATTAAATTATTATATTATTTTTTAATGAATCCAATATAATAACTATTAATTATAATAAACAATTTTTTATTAACGCGCAGTATATAATAATTTTACATTATTTAAAATGTAACTCATTTATTAAATGATTTTATTATAATACAATAATTATTAAAAGAAAGAAAGAAAGAAAGAAATTAAATAGAATTTTTTGTAAACAAGTTTAAAGAAGAATTTATGATATGAATAATTTATTTAAAAAATAATATTTACATTTTAAATGTATTAAATTATTATATTACTTATTCATATTTAACATGTTTAACATCATTATTCCTTATAAAATGTATAAAGTTTATTAAATTTCAACAGTTTTATTTGACACATTTAAAATTTCATATAAAACAACTTTACATTATTTCAAACGTAAGTATCCATTTATTAAACTATATGATTATAATATAATAATTATAATAAGAAAGAAAGGAAGAAATATGCATAATGAGATGAGAGGATGCGCTGAGTTTCCAACAGGTGGCAGGACAGTCCCGCTCATTGTGTGTGTGTGCGTGTGTGTGTGTGTGTGTGTGTGTGTGTGTGTGTGTGTGCGCGTGTGCGTGTGTGTGTGTGTGTGTGTGTGTATGGGAGGAGTCACACATGAACAGCCGCTCTGGCTGCTTGGCAACACACAGCATGAATCCAAGTGAAACACGTTCGGTGAATCAGGAGGTTTTGATGGGACACTTTGATCGATCCAGCCCGACAGCACCAGCTGAAGTCATCCACAGGCCAAAAACGTGTCCAAAGGTTCAGGATACACTTTCAGGACCCTGATGAACCTTTACACGTAGAGTTCATTCATCATACGAGTTCAGATGGGACATTTGGATGGTGCAAACATCATGTGCGTGAAGAATGAAGAGGATAACATGTAGCTAACAAAGGAGGACACAAGCTGACATCTCCTGATGGATCGTAACATTCCGACAGAAGAGAGGTTTCTACAGGCTGTTCGGTCGGGATCTTCTGTCTAGTTCAAGATGAGTTGTTTCTGTTCAGTTCAAGAGGAGTTTTACTGTGAGGTTCTGCTGCTGGACGAGTCCAAGCTGATCCTAACCACTCAACAGCAGGGAATAAAGGTAGGAGATGCTTTCATAACCACTTATTACAATATATATGTGTATGTATGTGTGTGTGTGTATATATATATATATATATATATATATATATATATATATATATACATAAAGAGAGAGAGAGAGAGATGTATATGTAGAAATTTACAGTAGAGTAATATAATGGAAATATATATATATAGATAGATAGATAGATAGATAGATAGATAGATAGATAAGTATATATATATATATAGAGAGAGAGAGAGAGAGAGATGTAAATATTTACAGTAGAGTAATATAATGGAAATATAGATAGATAGATAGATAGATAGATAGATAGATAGATAGATAGATAGATAGATAGATAGATAGATAGACAGATAGATAAGTATATATATAGAGAGAGAGAGATGTATATGTAAATATTTACAGTAGCATAATAGATAGATAGATAAGTAAAAGTGTATATATATATATATATATATATATATATATAGAGAGAGAGAGAGAGAGATGTATATGTAAATATTTACAGTAGAGTAATATAATGGAAATATATATATATAAAGTATGGATATGTTAGTTTAATAATAGTAGTTTCCAAAGCAACATATGATGAAATGAGGTGATTTTGATCCGTTTCTGTGTCCATATTTAATGTTCTGTTCATATTGTTGAGGTCCACACCCAGAACCCATGAGCTCAGCACACTGTTAACCAGATTACAGTAACCAGATGATCTGGTTAAACACAATGAGAATGGCCTAATTATACAGCTGGCTGATGGTTTTGTAAAATTTTCAAGGCATAAATGTTGATATGCCGTACATTTTTTTATAGTTAAAAATTAAACCTGTGAGTGAAGTGAGATGTATTATAGGATTGCTCAGTTTTGTGGACATGGCACTCCATGTTTTTGCACATGCGGTACTTCTGATCCCTATTTCAGCTATTTGACTTTTTCCTGAGTAACTTCCCTTGGACATCATAGATCGTATTTCGCTTTATTTTCCTGCCAGTGCGTAATGCTTGAGGTTTGGTGAGCTAGTCTCATTTATTTCCACCAAACAGGACAAATGGGTTGAAGTTGTACTGCTCTTTTTGTCCTCGTTCACAGACAGCATGTTTGACTCTCTGAACATCAGATATCATATTGCCGTTCGCTCTAAATTGTTAATGGACAGCAGAGCTGGAGGATCTTTAATGGACAGTAAATGAGGACTCCATAACATTGAAAACTGAGCAGTATTTTGAGTTTGCACACTTTTTTGTAGCTTTTAGCAGATATCAGAGAGGAGGTAAAAACAACAGGGGTCAGAAATGCTTTTAATCAGAGTTAGTGAAAGTTTGTTGCACATTGCCAGGCATGTAGGTCATGGTCATTGCAAACCACTGGAACAGAGTCTGAGATAAAAGCTGATGAAAGTGTCCTGCCGCCTGTAATGCTAGTCTTCATGTTACAGCGTCTCCCTCCATCAAGACAACCCCCACAAGCATAACACAAATGATATTTTCACATAAAATGCCACTTTTATGCCACTCTTTACAAGATGTAATGGTGTCTGTGAAGTTTCAGCTCAAAATAACCCACAGATCATTTATTAAACCATCTTGTAAATATCCGTTTTTGAGTGGAAGGCTGTTTTCATGTCTGTGACTTTAAATGCAAATGTGGTGCTGCTCCCCGCCCCTCTATCCAGAAGGGGGCGGAGCCTGTGTGCCTCAAATACTCTGCCAACAAAACATCTGTTTGCTTTTGATTGGCATCTCTACCGCGGCCACGCTCATGTGACATTGCATTTTTCCGTCATCATTGAAGATAATTATTTGCAAGCATTTCAACCGTTTAAACTTCTGATATATGGTTTTCTGAGCGTACACATTTGAAGCACGCGCACAGAAAGCTGACTGTCAGACGGCCCGTACCATGATTTTTCAAGTGTTAGTTCACCCAAAAATGAATATTCTGTCATTAATTCCTCTCCCTCATGTCGTTCTACACCCGTAAGACCTTCGTTCATCTTCAGAACACAAATAAGATATTTTGATGAAATCCGATGGTTCAGTGAGTCTCTATTGACAGCAAGATAATGAACACTCTCAGATGCTAAAACATATTTAAAACAGTTCATGTGACTACAGTGGTTCAACCTTAATATTATAAAGTGAGGAGAATACTTTTTGTGCGGCAAAAAAATAACAATTCAACAATATCTAGTGATGGACGATTTCAAAACACTGATTCATGAAGCTTTACGAATCTTTTGTTTCGAATCAGTGATTCTGAGCACCAAATTCACATGATTTCAGTAAACGAGGCTTCGTTACGTCATGAGTGATTCGAAATATCAATAGTTCACGTGACTTTGGCAGTTTGATACGCGAACCGAATCACTGATTCGAATCAAAAGATTCGAATCGAAGCGTAATATACAGTACCTTAATATGAACCAAACAACAAAAGAAAATCAGAAAATCTGCTCTTGACTAAATAACTTTGGTAGTTTTAATAAGAATACACTTCTTATTTGAATGCTGCTGTTAAATGATAAACATAGCGGAAGGTGTACAGCTCATTAAGGGGAGGAGCTAAGCTAATAGGGCAGATTCCGTCGCCAGTTGTGGGCGGAGCTTTGTGGAAATCTGGAAACTGTTTATGATTTACGGTGATTATAAAAAAAAGAGTGGGTGGGTTTTTACAATTATAGGCTGGTTGTTTCCACACACTGTGTTAAATCACCTCATAAAAGTAAATTTTGCATAATAGCACAAATAAAGCGAGGGTGTGCATCTGTGGGATTTTTCACCTGTTCTTTGGTCCAGCAGATCTGATCAGTTAGTACAGGACGACACACGTGCCGCACTTTAATACTTACTGTTAGAGGTTTGTTCACATGCACTAGCACTAAATCTGAGCAATAAAAATAGTCTTTTTGCATTTAAGTGCTGTATTGGTTAGGAAGTGCTTACAAAGCCACACATTTGCTTATGTGCTCGGACGCTTCACCGATTCGCACACACTCGCAACACAAAGGCCTCATTGAGTTGACCCAGACGGCAGTGTGTGTAGTTGTGCGTGAGGAACAGAACGGCTCACATGTTTCCATCATTGCAAAACAAAGACGGCAGCTCAGAGCAGCGAGGTCGAGGTGATGCTCTCCTGACGTTTGGACAATGTCTTGACAAAGAGAATCGTTTATTTAGGGTCCGACCAGTGTGATGTTTAGACCATCTTCCTGTGAGAGAATGGCTGTGCTTTCTAAACAATAAACTCCTTTGGCACTTTCAGCAGAAATATTAATAAAAGCTGTTCGTTGTGAAGTTCAGTATGAACCCGAGTATTTAAATGCACTTATGGTTCAGTGGTGACATGTCTCAGTGAATCTCTGGGTTACATTTCACTCTAAAATGAAAAGGAGATAAGAGTTACAAGTTATTAATTGTAAATTATAATTGTTTACTTTAATGACAATTCAACATGTAAACCATCAGATTCTCCTTAATGTTATGGGAAAAAACAGTAATACTTTAAATTAGTGTTGGGCGGTATACCGGTTCGTACGGTAAACTGGTTTCAATTTCGAGACCGATATGTGTTTTTCAAAAAAAGCTTTAGCTGCTGCTGTATCTAATCGATGGCCATGAATAGAACTGCATACTAATGGAAACAACTTCATAACACAACGATAAATAACTCACAAAACTTAATAATACAGCACACCATAATTAATAATTAATAATTAATTATGATTTATAATTAAAATTAATAATACTTAATACGGCATACCATGTAGAGCCATATGATTGAGAAAACACGGATGAAATAACGGAATTCATTCACAAGAACTATAAAGCGGAACGTCACGGTTATTGGCAATTTTTGGATGAATAAATCAAAAGTAGGGCTGTACAATGAATTCATTGCTCTTAGAGTCACTTTATGAACATTTCACCGTTTAATTTGATAAAATTATCGATATTTTTCGTATCATATACACAGGAAGTCAAAGGTCTCACGACCCTGTCAAAATAAAAGCTCGGGATAACTTGAGAAACAGAAATATTACTATATGTACAATAGAGTGTACTTTGATTAATAGAGATAATAATAATAATAATAACACTGTTTATTAAAACACACAAACTCAAAAGAAAAGTCTTCATTGAAATGACAGAAATTGCACAGTAAAAATGTAGCCTACTTATTATTATTATTATTATTTAAATAAATAATTAATTTAATTTGATTACTTTTTAAACTAAATATGTAAAATATATTTATATATGTGACGAGCAGGGCGAGAACCGCGAGGGAACGGCGCGAGGCCGCTGCTTGCTACACCGGTCTCGTATCTCTCACGGAGGAGCTCCGGAAGCATAAAAGAGGAGCGACGACAGTAGTGAGGGACGAGAGAGGACCAGGCCTGGATTTTATATTGTGTTTTTATTATACTTGTGGCCATTTTACTTTCGTTTTATTGTTTCTTTATTTTATTATTAAAGCCATGTTTAACGTTCGCCGGTTCCCGCCTCCTCTTTCCCCTATTTATTGACTGTGTTACAATATAATACATTTTTATTTATATAATATGTACTCCCTGTACTCCTGGTAGTAAAATATGTCAAAATAAAGGTCCAGTGGAAAAAAAAGTAATATACTGTAAAATACCAGAATCTTAAAAATAATTAAATAAAAATGCGATACAGAATTAATGTCAAACCGCCCAGCAGTTCTTTAAATGATGTATGTCATGGTAGAATTTGTTGTGCTGCCTTTAATTTATGTTAAAAAAAAAGAAAAACAGTATTTTTTCCATGTTTATACTGGAAAAAAAAAATGTGAAAAAGAAAAATGAAAAGGAAATATTTTATTTATTGCACTTCAATGTAAAATGTAATTAGCATGGGCGAGTCATCATATATATATAAATATATTATATAATATAAGTGTGTACATATATATAGACACAATGTATAAATATATTATATATTATATAATATAAGTGTGTACATATATATAGACACAATGTATAAATATTATATTATATATTATATAATATAAGTGTGTACATATATATATAGACACAATGTATAAGTATTATATATTATATAATATAAGTGTGTACATATATATATAGACACAATGTATAAGTATTATATATTATATAATATAAGTGTGTACATATATATATAGACACAATGTATAAATATTATATTATATATTATATAATATAAGTGTGTACATATATATATAGACACAATGTATAAATATTATATTATATATTATATAATATAAGTGTGTACATATATATATATATATATAGACACAATGTATAAATATTATATATTATATAATACAAGTGTGTATGTGTATATATATATATATATATATATATATATATATATAGTGTATGTATATTCATATGGAAAATAAATTACTGCATCCAAGGGATTTCAAAGAATGCGACAGACAGAGAAAGTGAAAGGCAGGGGAAGTGTGTATTAGGCATTACTCCAGCACCCTCGTCCTCCACACCCACCCTGTCCGAGGGAGGGGGTTTCGTGGCGTTTGGGAGTGTGCCGGCTGTTCCAGACAAAGGCAGAGGAGCCCTGTGATAAGATGAGCAGATTTCCTCTGGCTGGATTTGAGTTGGACTAATGCGAGCTTTGGATCAAATCCCTCATCGTTGCGTTTAATGGGATTCCTAAATGGGCTTGTGTCTCGGTGTTATCCTGAGTGTGCTTTATTTCACTTATTCACCTGCAAACACATTACACAGCCCATGTTAATAATGATGATGAGCATAATCAGCTAATTATGCTTTCTAGAAGAGGACAGAATGAAATTATTGAATGTTTTTATTTTGTGCAGTCTGACCTTTTAAGCCCATTATCTGGTGCTCATCTCATAATGACAATGTGCCATGTGAGACAGAAATAAACCGCCGACTAGAGAGCGTCATGCATTTGCAGCTCATATAGAGTGTTTTTTTTTTTTTACACATCAGTTTTTCACCGTGGTAAACTAAATCTGTGACAATTTTCTTGAGTTGGAAAAGCAATTAATGTATTATAAAGTTATAGAGAAGTCTCTTACGCTCACCCAGACTGCATTTATTTCATCTAAAAATACGACCCATTAATTGATTGATTGATTGATTGAGTTGAAAAATATTATCAAATGATCCTTCAGAAATCATTGTAATATGCTGATTTTCTGCTCAAGAAATATTATTATCAATATTGATAACGGTTGTGCTGCTTCGTGTTTTTGTGGAAACGTGGCATTTTTTTAAGGATTCTTTGATGAATAAAAAGTTGAAAGGAAAAGCATTTATTTGAAATAAAAATCTTTTGTAACATCGTAAATGCATTTTCCTGTCACTTTTCATGTGTCTTTGCTGAATAAAAATATTAGTTTCTTTAATAAAAATTTTAATGACCCCAAACTTTTGAATATTTAGCATTCCGTGTCAAATCAACAAAATTTTGGGAAATTCCCTCGGCTCAAGTTTTTGATTTTGTTCATATTTTTTCTGAAGGAAGACGAATATTAATAGTGATGAAAGCCAAAATATTAAATGCCATGGATGAGTCTATACTGAGATTTGGAGCCAAATTACAGGTGCGTCAGCGTCATTATTTTATTTTCATACAGAGATTGGTTGGTCTTTCAGTTAAATTAGTTTACTTTAGCCATCTTTGTTGCATTATATGCCAACAGTGACCGTTCAAAAATGGGAAAAAGCACTTTTCGTGTCATGCCTGTACTCAGGAAGTGTTAAAGAGACCTTAACATTTTAGCTCTTTCTTTTGGTATCTTCAATTTAACGGCCTTGGTTCAGGTATGGGGATCTCAATGTAAATTGTAAATTTGTCACTTTCAGGAGTCAAAAACCAAATGTGGGCCACTTATAAACATTATTTGTTCTTCAGACGTTCCTCTTTCAATACAATAAGTATCAGTTGTATGCAAAGTCACCCACATTTGAGTTTTAATCATTGAAAATGGGTTAAGTTCAACCATTTGCACATAGAGCCACATTGAGATCTTCATTTCTCTGGAAATGAACTGGATAATGAACATACCAAAAGAAAAGTTTGTTAAGAACCAAAATCTAAAATGATATTGAGATATCTTTTACTTTTTTGAGTTAAAGGCTTGCCAACTTTGGGGGAAAAGTGCTTCGCCCCATTTTTGAAGTGTCACCAATGGTATAGAATGCAATTGAGGAATGTGTAAAAAAAAAAAAAATACAATTATATTTCTGCCATCTTTCTAAAGTCATTTTCTCCCCCCTGTAAGTTCTAGGTGAAAACTGTCATTTTGACCCGCCTCTACAAATGAGCGGATTATGCAGTAAATATTTATCTATTATATTTAATATCTCGGCTTTCATTACTATTTCCGTTTGTCTTTCTTCAGGAAAAATATGAAGTTGCCACGGAATGACCCTTTTATATGAGAAATAGAAATCCGTTTCCTCATTTAGATATTAGTGTTTATCGGGGGGATTATGTGTGTGTGTGTGTGTGTGTGATGTAGTGGTTAGGTTTATGAGTGTTTCGGAGACAGGCACAGACAGACTCCAACCCTGAACTCTGAAACTCCTGACAGCCCAGAGATGTTTTACTGGCTCTGCCAACATTTCATTCAAGAAAGGAATTCGCACAGAATATTCTCTGCGGCCATCCATCTGAAAAATTATATGGCATTTTTCAGTGTTTTTTTGATTACAGTGGATATCAAGAATACCATGCTATACAAAATTACTTTGATACTTTTTCCTTATTGAATACAAGTGTGCCGGAGAGAAACCTGATATTCTTTGTCCTTTATGTCCCATGAGCCTGTCATTCCACATTCCAATGAGAAATCTCACTGGTAATTAGGTGAAAGCAGTCATTAAAAACAATAAGTATCAAGGTGTTCGTTTGAAATACGCTAAATCTCGCTTTTAAGAATTAAACCATAAACCTGATGCATATATTTTAGATTCATTCATTCATATTAATTGACCTTTCGCCGACAGTTTGATTGACAGGCGATCTGACCAATCATAACCCTAAAGTTAGTAGATTAACGTTGGTGAACTTGATAAATTGTGTGTCCACAGATGAAACAACATTCCTTCTGATGTTCATTCATGTTTATTTGATGCTATAAATGAACTAGTGTGAAGAGACGATCGCTTCACGAGGAGCTCCAGCGATCTGTCGCAACTAAGATTTATTGATTAAACTTCTTTAAGAAATTACTATATTTAAATATTTATGTTTCATACATTGTCAGTGTCCTCTTTGCTCTGTGATGTATTTTTCACCTCGTGAGAACATGATGTGTGGCGTGAGATCACATGACTTGTCGGACATAGCAACAGTAACTAAAGGGGGCGGGTCTTTGCGAAGGGTCAATTCAATTTCGATTCAGATTGGTCATTCAGGTGGGCTGTTTTGTTTTCTAATTTCTGTGGCAAATAAAATTAGCCAATCAAACCCCAAACGGAAGTTAACATGTCGGGCCACTCAAACAAACAGGTCCATGTTTTTAAAGCGTCACTGTTTCGCTCATAAGGAAGTCAAACTACTAATGGATTACTGATAGTCAGAATCTTTACATGCAAAGCCCCACATAAACAGAATTGTATTGTGTGTAATTCACAATTTACATTTTACATTCATGCATTTGACCGATTGCTTGTATTTGCATTCAAGCTGTACGTTGGGTCAGTTCATGCATTCCCTGAGAATTGAACCCATGACCTTCGGCACAGCTAGTGCTCTTCTGTTGGACCTGCGGGAATGCAATTTAGTTTGTTTGTTAGATTATGAATAGGCGAATATGATTGGGCTTTCAGCTCCCAGTAAGCGTGTTTAAACATTTAAATCCACTTAATATCGACTGTCGATTTTGTCCCAAATTGGTGCAGAAATGCGAAAACCATCTGCGGATTGGGTGTTAGTGGTGTTTGGGTGTCAGCTGAGGTCAGATGATTTAACAGGCATTTGAAAGAGCGAGAAAAGAAATGGGCATAATCTGCTTTCTTTAGTCACAATGAGGGTCGTAATCTCTCCTGTCAAACGCAGAATCAACTCTGATCTCTACAGACACATTCCTTCAGTGTGAGCATACGGCGTGATTCACCGCAGAAATGCCCTTAAATGAACCACTGTCAGAAATCAGAATGATAATTATTCAGCTGATTGAGGTGCTCATCAAATTTACATCAACGCTCCGTTTGAGACTAGCTTTGAAGGCAGTCTAAAATAATAAGGTCGGTTTGTCGTTCTTTTATGCTTTATTCAAACGTTTCGTCTTTGATAAGAGTCATTCCAGATCAGCTGGTTGGCTGCGGGTTATTCTGAGCCGCGAATCGTGTCACAATGAAAACTTTGGTAAATGGCCCCGGTAAGTTTCTTCCCATGTCGAATTCAAGCGTTCAACAAAGGCTTTCAGAAATGCTCCTCCGTCATCGAGCTGAAATTTCCAGCGACGGTCTCACGTGCGTTTCAACAAGCCTCATGCATATGAATTATTACTGATGCCGGAGTCTAATTTTAAATCCGTCTGCCGTGAAAAAAACGTTCCCAAAGCGCCGAGCTCCACAGAGACGTGGTTTCTGGGTTTTGGTTCCCAGAGAAACATCGAATATTCTATTTCTTGCTCTGTAGACTAGAAGACTAGAATTATATACTCAAATCCAGTAGTTGGGAAACCTGCTGTATTTCATTTTTTAAAGAACCAAGAAACTTAGTTCTCTGTTGTCTCTTTAGTTTAGAACATTTAAAGGGTTAGTTCACCCAAAAATGAAAATTCGGTCATTAATTGACCCTTTGCAAAGACCCGCCCCCCTTTAGTTACTGTTGCCATGCGCTCTCGCGCCACACATCATGCTCTCACGCAGTGAAAAATACATCCCGGCGCAAAGAGGACACTGACAACATATGAAACAGTTTCATATTTAAAATATTGTATTTTTTAAAGCAGTTTAATCAATAAATAGTGCTTAATGTGTCGTGAGGGATCGCTGGAGCTCCTCGATCATCTCTTCATACTAGTCCATTTATAGCATCAAATAAACATGAATGAACCTCAGAAGGAATGTTGTTTCAAGACGTGAGGACACACAATTTATCAAGTTCACCAACGTTAATCTACTAACTCCCCTGACCGCTTTGTCGGACAAAATGGCAGATTCGGGGTCATGATTGGTCAGATCGCCTGTCAATCAAACTGCCGGCGAAGGGTCAATTTCTCACCCTTATGTCGTTCCAAACCCATAAGACTTTAGTTCATATTCTTGATGAAATCTGACTGGCCGTAGATATCCAAAGACATCAATTGCTCAGAAAAGTACTAAAGACATGGTAAAAACAGTCAATGTGACTGCGGTGGTTCAACCTTAATTTTATGAAGCGACGAGAATACTTTTACAAAATGAAAATAATGATTCTATTCAACAGTTTCTTCTCTTCCCTGTTATTTACATTGTAGACAGCACTTGTTTTTTAGCTCAAAAAGTATTCTTTTCTTTTCACTGTAACCACTGCAGTCACATGGACCATTTTAACGATGTCTTTAGTACCTTTCTGGGCATTGAAAGTGGTAATTAAATTGCTGTCTATGGAGGAGTCAGATTTCATCAAAAGTATCTTCATTTGTGTTCTGAAGATGAACGAAGGTCTTACAGGTGTGGAACGACATGAGGGTGAGGAATTAATGACTGAATTTTTTGGGGGTGAACCAACCCTTTAAGGGTGCGTTCACACTTGTAGTTCGGTTGGTTTGGTCCGGACCAAAAAACAAAAACAAAACATATAGTCCTGGTCCGCTTAGCGTTCACACTGGCATTTTTAACAGCGAACCTAAAGTTACCGAATCAAAGGCGTAGGGACACGGTCACGACCTGATTGGTCGGCTTTTAGACGTATATTTGGCGACGGATCTCACTTACCGAACATTCAAAGCAACGCTGTGTTCCGGATTAAACGCCATCATTTTATGCGTGTTCAAATGCTTTATTTTTACCAGCTGAGAACTCACGAAGAGCTCATAAAATGTTCAAAGCATTCAAAACAGCAGCAGGATTTCCTCCGTTGTGTGCAGAAACAGAAACTTCACCTCCTCGTTGCTCCACGTTTGCCCTCGACTCATTTTGGATACGCCGATCTTCCCGCGTCGTCAAATCAGTGACTTGTAGCGTCGCATCTTGTGACATCACGTCCTGTTTTTGGTTGGTTTACACGTCTTTGGTCCGTGTTGCGTTCATATATCAATCGAACCGCACCAGAGTTCGTTTGGAAGCGGATCGAGACTCATCTTTTTAGAGCTTGTTTGGTTCTGATGGCAGCGTTCACTAACTGAGCAATCGCACCAGGGTTCGCTTTAATCCAACCAAACATGACAAGTGTGAACCCTTATAACAATAAAGATATAGTTCTAAATATAGCAGAGTTCAAACCACAACTATAACGATAACGGCACAGAGAAACGCTATCGTTGGAATCAAATTCAGAATCATTTTTTTTGTAGCTGATGGATAAAAACAGCCAATCAGAATCCAGCTTTAAGGAGCTCGAGCATTTAAAGTGGCAGACGACAAAACCGCAGCTTAAAATAAACAGAAATCGTCCGCTGGTGTGGACGCTTATAGTTATCTTTCCTGGTGTGAAAAGGCCCTGTAGGTTCTAAATAAAAGGAATGGTTGCAGCTCAGAGGATTTAACAAGGAATATTTGGGTTTGTGTCGATCTCTGACTTTAGATTACAAACTTTGGGATCTTTTTTTAGGAGGCTGATTTCTTACAAAACTCCTACAGAAGTCTCAGTTTTTTTCTCCATTTAATCTCAGCGCTGTGTAGGTCATGTGATCTCAGTTGTGATTTTGCTCTACTGTGAGCTTCTTCCAAGTAAACTAGTGTGTTTGTTTTGTTCGGTCACGTTTCAAGTTTGAGTCGCGTTTAATTTTGCTTCATCGTTCATCTTTGGTTGGTTCGGAGCTCAGAGTGCGTGTTTACAGCGTTTGGTGTGTTTATTTGTGTGCAAGTTCCTCGGCCTTTGATTGCAAAGGCTGGAATGTACTGTGTGTTTCCTCTAGTCGTTGAGGGAGTTTTTGAATGCGCTTGTTTTCCATTTTTTTTCTCTTTGTGTTCATGCTTTTTGGATATAATTGCAGTGAAATACCATGACAATTATTGCACAACTCTCTAATAAATTTGACTTGACAATATGACAGTATCCTTGGCGTACCATGTAAATACAAACTTGTTAATCCATTCACTTAAAAATAATAAATGTTCTTTATTGGCTTTGATGTTTCAATGGAGAACCTTTAACATCCATCCATTCCACAAAAAGGTTCTTTAGATTAAAATGTTCACTGAAAGGTTTTTTGGGGAACCAAAGATGGCATCACTACAAAAACACCCTTTTGGAAAGTTAGTGTATTATATTATCTTCCACACCGTGTTAAATCTTTTAGAGGATCCCGCTCTTTTTACCTACTTATTGTTTGCATTCAGAGAAGAATGTTAACCGCTTGTAAAATTGCTGGTTAACAATAGCGTGTTTCCAGTGTGACTCAAGACCGTGCTTGTCAAAGAGCCGCCTCGGTGCCGGTGTTGTGTTGAAAGTGCAGGCGTAACCCAGCGCTGCTCCGTGTGTCGCATCTTTGTCTTTATTTTTGAGTAACTATGGAAACTGGGAGGGTCTGTGCCACCAGCGTTTGGGGGGTTTCAGACATCTGGACCGTTTTGTGCAAAAACCAGAAGAGAAGTGGCTTTTCTGTAGTGTTTAATCATTGAAACACACGCTCTGTCTTTGTGTCTGTTGTGACTGCTCAGCTTTCAGTGAATCTCAGTGAAATGAATTGAAATGTCTTAATAAAATAGTTTTTTAAAGGTTTTTTTTTGGTCATTCTAATTATCCTGGATCATTTTCAAGAGGTTTTTTTTATTATTATTATTATTATATTAAATTAATAATAAATTTAAGGAAGTACTACAAATACTTGAATTATATAGTTACTTTCACATTTAAATAAACCCTTTCATGATTTAAATCATTTATTTTTCACATTGTCTGCATCATAATTTTGGGCTTAATGTGTTTAATTGTCATGAAAAGGCTTAATTTTTATGCAAAACATAATTTCTTCTTCCTCTTGAGTTTGAAGAGAAGAATTATCTCAAGATTCTTTCACAAATATTTTTTCTCCAGATTCTCTCTCAAAGAATTTTTCTCAAGAATTTTTTGCAAAGAATTATTCCCAAGATTCTTTCGCAAATAATTTCCCAAGAGTTTTTGCAAGGAATTTTCTCAATATTTTTTTGCAAAGAATTTTTCTCAAGATTCTTTCACAAATAATTTTTGTCAAGTTTTTTTCGTAAAGAATTTTCTCAAGATTCTTTCACAAATATGTTTTCTCCAGATTCTTTCTCAAAGATTTTTTTTCAAGATTCTTTCACAAATAATTTTTTCAAGATGCTTTCGTAAAGAATTTTCTCAATATTCTTTTGCAAATGATTTTTCTCAAGATTCTTTCACAAATAATTTTTGTCAAGATTTTTTCGTAAAGAATTTTCTCAAGATTCTTTCACAAATAATTTTTTCAAGATGCTTTCGTAAAGAATTTTCTCAATATTCTTTTGCAAATGATTTTTCTCAAGATTCTTTCGCAATTAATTTCTCAAGATTGTTTGAAAAGAATTTCCTCAGATTCTTTTGCAAAGAATTTTTTCAAGATTCTTTCATAAAGAAGATTCTTTCCCAAAGAGTTTTTCACAAGATTCTTTTACGTGTTTAATTGTCATGAAAAGGCTTAATTTTTAGAGTTTGAAGAGAAGAATTATTCATAAGATTCTTTCGCAATTAATTTCTCAAGATTTTTTCGTAAAGAATTTTCTCTAGATTCTTTCACAAATGTTTTCTCCAGATTCTCTCTCAAAGAATTTTTTTCAAGATTTTTTCACAAATTTTTTCAAGATGCTTTCATAAAGAATTTTCTCAATATTTTTTGCAAATGATTTTTCTCAAGATTCTTTCGCAAGTCATTTTTGTCAAGATTTTTTTGTAAAGAATTTTCTCAAGATTCTTTCACAAATATTTTTTTCTACAGATTCTCTCTCAAAGAATTTTTCTCTAGAGTTTTTTGCAAAGAATTATTCCCAAGATTCTTTCTCAAAGAATTTTTTTCAAGATTTTTTCACAAATAATATTTTCAAGATGCTTTCGTAAAGAATTTTCTCAATATTCTTTTGCAAATGATTTTTCGCAAGATTCTTTTGCAAAGAATTATTCATAAGATTCTTTCGCAATTAATTTCTCAAGATTCTTTCGCAAATTATTTTTGTCAAGATTTTTTTGTAAAGAATTTTCTCTAGATCCTTTCACAAATTTGTTTTCTCCAGATTCTCTCTCAAAGAATTTTTTTCAAGATTTTTTCACAAATAATTTTTTCAAGATGCTTTCATAAAGAATTTTCTCAATTTTTTTTTGCAAATGATTTTTCTCAAGATTCTTTCGCAAGTAATTTTTGTCAAGATTTTTTCGTAAAGAATTATTCCCAAGATTCTTTCACAATTAATTTCTCAAGATTTTTTGCAATTAATTTCTCAAGATTCTTTCACAAATATGTTTTCTCCAGATTCTTTCTCAATGAATTTTTTTCAAGATTTTTTCACAAATAATTTTTTCAAGATGCTTTCATAAAGAATTTTCTCAATTTTTTTTGCAAATGATTTTTCTCAAGATTCTTTCGCAAGTCATTTTTGTCAAGATTTTTTCGTAAAGAATTTTCTCAAGATTCTTTCACAAATATTTTTTCTCCAGATTCTCTCTCAAAGAATTATTCCCAAGATTCTTTCGCAATTAATTTCTCAAGATTTTTTGCAATTAATTTCTCCAGATTCTTTCTCAAATAATTTTTTTCAAGATTTTTTCACAAATCATTTTTTCAAGATGCTTTCGTAAAGAATTTTCTCAATATTCTTTTGCAAATGATTTTTCTCAAAATTCTTTTGCAAAGAATTATTCACAAGATTCTTTCGCAATTAATTTCTCAAGATTCTTTCGCAAATTATTTTTGTCAAGATTTTTTTGTAAAGAATTTTCTCTAGATCCTTTCATAAATTTGTTTTCTCCAGATTCTTTATCAAAGAATTTTTTTCAAGATTCTTTCACAAATATGTTTTCTCCAGATTCTTTCATAAAGAATTTTCTCAAGATTCTTTCACAATTAATTTCTTAAGATTCTTTCATAAAGAAGATTCTTTCCCAAAGAGTTTTTCACAAGATTCTTTTACGTGTTTAATTGTCATGAAAAAGGCTTAATTTTATTTATGCAATAATATAAAAAAGGCTTAATTTTCTTTATGCAAATGATAATTTCTTTATCTTAAATTTGAACAGAAAGATTTTTTCTCATGGTTCTTCCTCAAATAATTTTGGCCTTAATGTGTTTAATTGTCATGAAAAAAAGGCTTCATATCTTTATGAACGATATCATTTCTTCTTTTTTCTCTTGAGTTTGGGGTGAAATGTGACCTGGACATGCTCTTGGCAGGTTTCCTCAGATGCACCATTTAGGCTCTTTCTGGTCCCCGGAGGAGTGAAGGAACATCTGCTGGTGGGGATATCAACACACACACACACACACACACACACACACACACTGAGTCACTGCCACACCCATACAGCCGGCAGCAGCAGATGGTCAGGTCTCGTTAATGTAGTGACCCCGTTGCTATGGGGACAGCAGGGCAAGTCAGTGGGAGTTAATTGTTTCAAAGAATGTCTTAAATGATCAAACCTTCAGCATCTCTCATACGAGGACGGGTCTGACGAAACCTGACAAGAACATGTCCGGGTCATATTTCACCCCCAAATTACATGGAAGAAAGTAAAAGAAGCCTGTTTTAGGACCTTTACCATTGTTTTCATGGCAGTTGAGCACATATTCCAATTGATTCATCGATGAAATGTTTTTTTTTTTAGAACAATGGCTGGATGTTCTTTTTTGTTTAATTAAACGAAACTGCATGATGCGAGAGTATTTGAAAAAGTGCAAAAGAGTTTTTTGAGGTTGCATCTTTTCCGGGTTGTGTGTTTTCGTCGGTGGACTTGAGTCGGATTGCGTTAATGAGTTGATCTTCTTTGTGCGCTTTTGGACATAATACCGCAATCAGGCTTCCGTTTGATCAGCTTGTGTTATCAGACACGCGCCTGCTGCGCTTCACTCTCTGCTTTCAGCACACAAACCTTTGCAATCTCAGTCTCGCTCTCCATTAGTCCATCTGTCTTCCTGACAGACTGAAATTGATGCAGAAGGCCTCGTACCATCACAGATCAATCTTTATTTATTAGATCTGTGCTTGTGCTATTTTTATTTACTTCCAAGTCTGCAATTCTTAACAAAGGCTATGTTTAGAAAGAATGCCAAACTACCACATTAATCATACTACTATTGCAATATGTAGTTGTAAGAATATTCTTAATACTTTATCATTTTTAGTATTTAATTGTATAATAATTACGATTTTTCAATGGTTTTGAAAGAAGTGGTGCATTTATTTTATCATACATATTATTTATATCATTGTGATGAGCAGGGCGGGCGAGAGCCGTGAGGGAACGGCGCGAGGCCGGTGACGCGAGTGATAATGAGCGTCAGCTGCTTGCTACACCGGTCTCGTATCTCTCACGGAGGAGCTCCGGAAGCATAAAAGAGGAGCGACGACAGTGAAGGACGAGAGAGGACCAGGCCTGGACTTTATGTTGTGTTTTATATTTTTATTTAATTTTACTTTCGTTTTACTGTTTGTTTATTTTATTATTAAAAGTTATTAACGTTCGCCGGTTCCCGCCTCCTCCTTCCCATTCTTACGAACTCCGTTACACTGGTGCCGAAACTCGGGAGGAAGGAGGGAGGAAGGAGGCGGGAACCGGCAAATATTCAACATACTTTATCACGGTGACTGCCTCTTTTATGCTTCCGGAGCTCCTCCGTGAGAGATACGAGACCGGTGTAGCACGCAGCTGACGCTCATTATCACTGCATCACCGGCCTCGCGCCGTTCCCTCACGGCTCTCGCCCACCCTGCTCGTCACAATCATATATATTCATCATATATATTTATCATATATATATATATATATAATATGCTTAAAAGAAGCAGTATGCACTATATAAGGCACATTAAAGTGCCTATTAAAGTAAAATTCAGATACTTTCTAAGTTTCATAAGTTTTTGGGTTTATGATCCATTGCATGGCTTTAACTTATTTCCAAATGCACTTAAAAATAAATATTTTTTCCACTTGTCACTCAATATAGGGCTGTTATTAGTGTACAGTTGATAATGCATGTGAACACTAATCTGTTGTGGGTTTGTTACGATCCAATGGAAGTAAAACGACGTGGGCATTATATATAATGTGGCGGCTTAAGTTTCTCTTCTAGCTCAGAAAAGCGTTGCCCTTCTATTGTATCATTTTTATCTACAGCAAGTTGGAAAATTGGCGATGCCAAGCAGCATTTCTCAACACAAGGAAATACATTTCCTATCTATTCATTTCACTCTTCCCTGTTATTTTAACATTCCCACCCTGACCAGCACAAATGTCTTATCGGGATGAGAGATATAGCAGGAATGTGGAAGGCATGTTTTTGGAGGATCTTTCCTGGCCGTGTTCGTGCCGGGACCCTTTGGACTCAACAGCGTGTTTGCGGTTTTTCATATTCCCCTCTCCTCCCGTTGGGCTTTTGGGATTTGAATTACGACACTGACATCAGAGGTCACACACAATAGGGGTTTTTCCCTGGTAAGGCCGTACCTGTGTTCCCTCTCAGCTTTGATAGATATTTCGCCACCGGGTACCGGCAGTGTGGGAACGTGAGCTCCTTAAACATACATCATCTGTGAGCCGTGATCTCTTCTGTTCAAAAAAAACTATTTATAGAAAAATAAATGGAAAATGTACTATTGTTTACAGATCACGGTCAGATTTTGCAACTGTAAAGTTGACTTTTACACAAGTTTTCAACTAAAAACGAAAAACTTTTTAACCGTTCATTTACACGACAACAGCTTTTTGGTGGCGTGAAGGCGCAAACTTGTGAAAATGGGTTTCAAAGTGCATGTTTTTGAAAACGAGACCTTTATCATCTCCTTGTAAACCACAAAAACACAAATTCTGACAGGCGTGTAGTTTCTTTACAAAGTGACATCGCCATCTACTGGCCTGGAGGCAAAGTTTTTAGTCGTTTTCGCGGATCCGTGTGTGAACGGGGATCGTTCGGACAATGTTGTCGTTTGAAAACACAAAGGAAAAACGTTCTGTTTTTAATATAACGTTGTTGTGTAAATGTACCCTTAGTAATTTCGGCAACCGTAAAAATTTTGTTGGTCGAAAATGCATTTTCGCTTTCAACTGAAACCGAAATCATTGACTAAAATAATGACGTTCAATTAGTGCTTCTCCGATCGTGTGTTTTGACAGTGTCAGTGGATAAGCTACAACACAAACATGTCAGCTTGATGATATCAATTTCAAACAATCGTCATTTTGATGAACCGAGATCTTTTAAACTGCGCTGTTTTCAGTTGATGCGTGAACAAAAAACATTTCAACATCGAATAATCACAATAAGCTTTGTTGCTTTTCGTCTCAACTTTTAATTTGTCGCTTTTATAACGAAATTGTGGTTTTGATGTGTACCGATCACGATACACTATGAAATACACACGAATGAACATCAGAAGGTATATTGAACGATACAGACAACTTGGTATCACTCAATCAGTGTTTGAACTGCGGAAAAGACGTCACTAAACCAGAAAGTAAATGCAATCTGAATGAAAACTAAAACTTTTAAAAACTTCAGAGTTTTGGCAAAGAAATATTTTCGTGCGTCACTATTGATTTTTGCTCTTTTAAGGCTCAGGATTGCTCTGTCTCGGATGTTTCTCTCAATTTTGCTTTCTGATTTGAATAAAAACAGACCCAAATGAGTTCATCTGTGTCATCCACTGCTATAAAATGAACGAGGATATCAGCTCAGATCATTTGATAAGAAATGAGAGAATTTTTCAGACTTCAGCATCTGGAAAATCTGAGACACAATGTGTTTTAAACAGATTACTGGGGTCTTTTTCCCAGGAGAAACATGTGCGAAGTCTCCGTTTGCTCTCCGTTTAATCTCATCTCTGTCTGGGAGATGTTAAAGAGGTCTTGTGTGTGATGTTTCGGTCCTGTGGGTTCGCTGTATATAGTGTTTCAGAGGTGAAGTTCATTGTGTTTCACCCTGCAGCGTGTAATAGGAGCGATCATGACGTACGTCTGCGTGGAGCTGCAAAACACCGAATATGCGCCAACTCCTTTGTGTGTTTTATGTATGTGTGTGTGTTCTTACAGCATACACAAACACACACAACTCCTGCGGCTTTCCTCTCACTCGCCGTGTGTCATATGAGCTGACGTGTGTCATGCGTGTGAGCTGCCGTTGCACAGCTATCAGCAGAAATGTCACGTAAACTGAAGATTTATTACCATAGTAATAAATGGTAACGCACTTGTTGCATGAATTTACTAGAACAGGGCCGAACTGGTTTTTCTTTTCTTTTTCAAACCCACTGAAATTATAGCAGGTATGATTCAAATGTTTTAAATATATGATTTAAAGATCCCATGATGCTCAAAATAAATTTTAAGCAGAGATACACATTTACAGTTTTTCTCTTAAAGCTGCAATATGTAAGATTTTTGCAGTAAAATATCCAAAAACCACTATGCAAGTGTTATATATTTTGGGTAACACTTTATTTTACAGTGTCATTGTTACATACATGTAGTTACAATAGCAATAAATATAAATTATGCATAATTACATGCAACTAACCCTAAACCGAACCCTATAGAAAGTACATGTAGTTACTTAATATTACTCAGTATTTAAATGTATAATGTCAGTGTAACAAAGACACCTTAAAATAAAGTGTAGCCATATTTTGTTCAGTTGAGTACTTACAATATCCCAAAAGAGGATCCGGGACGTGTGCGAGAGTCGCCTGTAAATGCCGTCATATCCGCGAAAAAGATGCTTTAATACATTACATGTTTCATTAGTCAAAGGAACATCTGTTTTGATACATTTATTGACAGAAAACTAATCATTGTTATATTACCATCTCAATCTAATTTCCGTGATTTAGCATGCCTCAGAGAAAAACACTATTTTGCTGCCAAGCAACTTTTACTAACATAGCGTAATCAGATGCATCTTTATTTTTAGTAACATTAATACAGAATTTTCTCCATCATTCGATATGTCATTTATCAACACAAGCATCCAGCATTTATTAATATGATATTCTAATACCGATCTATCGTACTGCAGCGTGAAACAAGCAGCCGGCGAGCGAACGCACAATTATAACATCATTTTCAACACACTCAAATGTATCTAATACGATAAACAGAGCTGCGTTTCCTCATGCTTATGACCGGAAAAGCGGAAGTGGCATCTGCGACATAATAAAAGTCCTCTGTTCGTCTCTCATTATCAATCGCTCCAGCGTCTCGTTCAGCTCCGCAACACTCGCTCCTGCTCTGCTGCATATAATAGTAACGTTAATAATCGCATCCAAAAAAAAAATTTAAATTAAAAAAAATAATAATAATAAAACAAGTCACCTCATATTTGTGATCAGTGAAAAAAAAAAAATGAACCTGATTTCTGCATCCCGATTCTTTTCCACCAGCAGTGAGGTGAAGACCACATGTCCCAAGATTCCACGCTCAAACTTGGCGACCTCTAGCGGACAAAAAACTACATATTGTACCTTTAAAGAGAACCAGGATCAAAAATATTGATGACTCATCTTGTAAATCAGGGGTGTAACCACATGTTTGTTTGTTTTTTGCTGATCTAAAAATGTATCCAATCTGTGACAGAAACTGTAAGACATTTAGAGCCGAAACGGTATTCAAAAACAAGAGTGTCATGTAATAGCAGGTTGAGTCATTGTGTTTCCTTTATGAGAACTCCCTTTACCTCTATTTACCTTAGGCATGCTCAGCTTTATTGGCATTAGTGGTGTGTGTTTTCATGCTGTAACCGGTGCTCACGGGTCATTTATCATATGTGTGGTTTGTGGTTGAGAGTAACCTGTCAAGCACTGTATTAAATCAGAGAACAAAGACAGCAGACGCAGATCCTCGGGAGAGATGCAGTCCAGCCCATCCAGTAACTTTGCCTTATTCTGAAAACAGTATGTTCATGATGGGATTTCTAATGCATTTCTAATTTCTCCACAGAAATCAACCAAAGGTTCTGTAGTGCTGGACTATGTGTTCAATCACGTGAACCTTGCAGAAACTGAGTATTTCGGGCTTCGCTACTGCGACCACAGTCATCAAACGGTGAGTGCTTGAAGATTTTCACGTCTCAGCTCTTAAAGAAACGGATCGAAGCAAAAATTTAGATTCTGGTATCATTTACTCACCCTCATGTCATTCCAAACCTGTATGATTGAACATAAAAAAGGGGGAAAGGGGATTTATCCACCCAAAAATTAAGATTCTGTCGTCATGTACTCACCCTCATGTCGTTCAAAACCCGTATGGCTTCTTTTCTGCAGATCACAAAAGAATATATTTCGAAGAATGTTGGTTTACCAAACATTTTGGTTCCCATTGACTTCGACTGTGTTTTTTGTAAAGCCATCTATTGGTTCCATGAAGAAAAAATGGTTCTGAAAGAATGAAAATTATCTCTTAATTTACTCACTCTTAAGCCATCTGTATATGACAATCTTCTTTCAGACGAACACAATCTGAGATATATTTTTTTTTAAATATCGTGGTTCTACCAAGCTGTATAATGGCAGTGAATTGGGTGGTGAGATTTTCAAGTTCAAAGAAGTGCATCCATCCCTCAAAGAAGTACTCCACACTGCTCGGGGGGGGGGACCTTCTGAAGCGAAGTAAGAAAAATATCCATATTTAAAACTTTATTAACTATAATAACTAGCTTGCAGCAGACGGCTGTAGAATGACCTCTGACCTGACCAGTATGTGTACAGTCGTCTGCTAATTGTTTTAGATCATAGTGTTTTAAATAAGGATATTTTTCTTACAAAAACCCATTGCTTCTCTTCAGAAGGCCTTTATTTAACTCACTGGAGCCGTGTGGAGTACTTTTTCGATGGATGGATGCACTTTATATGGCTTCAAAATCTGGCCCCCCATTCACTGCCATTATAAAGCTTGGAAGAGTATTTTGAAATATATCTCCGATTGTATTCATCCGAAAGAAGAAAGCCATCCACACACCTTCGATGGCTGGAGGGCGAGTAAATCAAGGGCTAATTTTCATTTTTGACGTTTTTTGTGAACCCCAACACTTTTTTGAACCTTTATATTTAAAGAGTGTAGAAGCGAAATCAACAAAAGAGTCTATTTGGTTGTCAACATTCCCAAAAAAAAAAAAAAAAAAGAAGTTATACAGGATTGGAGCAACAAGCGTGTACCGTTCCTTTAAGAAAGTTTGCTAAACCATTAACTGGCCATGAGGGTCACATCTGAGGTCAAGCTGGTGAGGTTTACTCAGGGGCCAAATTTTGGGTTAGGCAAAGTACAGTGTTGTGTCAGTTCGACCCATGAGAAAGGTGTTTTCCACAATGCCTTCCGGGCCCTGTCCCATGAGCCTGGATTTATTACTGAGCATGAAGTGGGCGAAAAGCACGCCATAACTTACATTTACACAAATCTATCAACTCTTATTACGGTAAATAGAGACACGGGTTAAAAAAATCCCTCCTCAAAACAGTGTAATTTACGCGGAAGCGTGCTGGTTTCTGCTCTGTGGGTGGGGTTTACATGCGCTCCTGACTCATAGATCTAATTGTAAGGCACTGAGAATTCCTTTGGCACAGATTTTGTGGGGACATTTTCACGTGCAAAATAAAACTCAGTTATATGAGGAAATTCCTCTTATTTTCGCAAATTTCTTCTGTTTTGTCATTGTTAAAATTCCTTCAATGTAAGTTTGAGGGGTTTTTTCACCTGTTTTATCATCCACCAAGTGAATATTGTAAGTCGGTTGGTTCGGTTCATTTGGTCCGGACCAAAAAACAAAAACAAAACATATAGTCCTGGTCCGCTTAGCGTTCACACTGGCATTTTTAACAGCGAACCTTAAGTTACCGAACCAAAGGCACAGAGAGACGGTCACGACCTGATTGGTCGGCTTTTATGACGTATATTTGGTGACGGATCTCGCTTACCGAACATTCAAAGCAACGCTGTGTTCTGGATTAAACGCCATCATTTCATGCGTGTGTTCAAATGCTTTATTTTTACCAGCTGAGAACTCACGAAGAGCTCATAAAATGTTCAAAACATTCAAAACAGCAGCAGGATTTCCTCCGTTGTGTGCAGAAACAGAAACTTCACCTCCTCGTTGCTCCACGTTTGCCCTCGACTCATTTTGGATACGCCGATCTTCCCGCGTCGTCAAATCGGCTGACTCGTAGCGTCGCATTTTGTGACATCACGTCCTGTTTTTGGTTCGTTTACACGTCTTCGGTCCGTGTTGCGTTCATATATCAATCGAACCGCACCAGAGTTCGTTTGGAAGCGGATCGAGACTCATCTTTTTAGAGCTTGTTTGGTTCTGATGGCAGCGTTCACTAACTGAGCAATCGCACCAGGGTTCGCTTTAATCCAACCAAACATGACAAGTGTGAACGAACCCTTAATAGTAAAGAGGTAAAGGTTGGTTCACATCTTCTGCCCTGAATGTTCTTGTAAATTAAAGCTCTCTCTGTTGTGTCTTGAGCTCCTCAGTTCGCTGAAACACACCAGCTGCTCTAATGTGATTATTAGATGAGTTTTAGCGACTCAATTAATGTTTTCTAATTTAATAACGTGCGGCACTAATCCTCTTTCCGTCTGCGCACACACCTTCGCTCATTTCCTGTTGTTTGCACACATGTTTGTTTACTTTGTCTCTCTATGCAAATGCAGTTCAGAAGGAGTTTATTGTGCTGGCAAGTGCTCATATAAAGTATTTCATGCATGCATTTGCACATCCATTAAATTGTCTTCAAGGCAATGGCAGATGCAATCCCCTCATGACTTCACTGAAATATCACCTGACATGAGTCTAAAATATTAAGAGGTTCTTCAGGCTGTGTTTATGCATGATAATCTCTGAGATCCCTTCATTACAGAGCCTGTGAGATGTTAATTAGCTGAACCGCCTCACAGATTGAGTAAATCGCTTTTAATGCCCTCATAGTTGATGTTTTGTTTGCTAATGGAAGCATCACTTTTAGCATTGCTCATAATTAGAGGTAAAGTTAAGCTTACACATCGTCCTGCAGCCTTCAAGTCGTGTGTGTTGTTGAAGAGAGGTGTGCTGTTACTTTAAAGGCCATTTTCACCTACTGGACCAGAATATCATAGAAACACCCTAGCAACTGCATAGCAACCGCTTAGAACACAACAGTTTTGCATGGATGAACCCTTGTGGAAATGTAAAAATCTTATTGACTTTTAAATTGGTCTCGGTCGTCTTTTCGAACACAACATGGCACTCTCGCGCGAGCTGAAGATTCAATCAATGCGTTCATGAATGCACTTCTCTGCATCAAAATCAGCATAAAGATGACGTTCAATTAAAGTCAACACAGACATACTCAGAGACATATGATGCAACTGCAATTACTTTATCTTTGTTATAATTACAATGTAATTCACTCGTAATAGACTATTTATAAACGCGTTCTATCTCTGTAACCAGAACCATTTTTACAATCACAACCCGAAAGCAAAAACAGCATTCAGTCTTCATCCCTCAGTTCCAAAATGAAAATATACTAAAGCCACCAGTAGGTGGCAGCAAATCGTTGTCTTATCGAGTAAGTCATTGAATCATTCATTCGAACAATTTGCTTATATTGGCTGATTAATTCTGGGACAAAGCAGAAGTGAGTAAGTCTTTGAGTCTTTCTTTAGAACAATTCGTTCAAAAACCTGGATTCACTTTGTAACGAAACTAAATGTGTTGCTCTGCTGTTTACAACCATTTTTGCTGACAAAATAGAGGAAAATTAGGAATTAGGAATGAACGATGTGTCAACCACCATATCGGTATCGGCCGATATGTTTTCGTTTTTAATAGGGGTGGGAATCGCAGGGTACCTCACGATACGATAACGAAAATATCACGACACAGAGATTCTGCGATAAATTTCTAGATAAACTTATAATGACACATCACGATATCAAGTGCAGGTTTTCTCTCTTTATTGAAGTCCAAAGTGTTAGAAATCAGCACAAAATGTTTTTCAGTCAGTAAATTAAATTGAACCTTTTAAGTAAATGAAGCATTTTATGATTGTTATGCTAAAAGCTAACTTTGCTTGTAAACTGACACATTTCGTTAACTGCTTATCGACTTGTTTTATATAAAAATTACCAGCCTCTTTTATTTAGACCTCAGAACAACTCAGTGTTTACTAGCTTCCTTAAAACAAACCTGGGAATAGTGTTGTCAAAGGTACCGAAATAGTTTTTTTTAAAATGTTAAAAATGTGACGATACTAGATTAGCTTAGCATTTTGAGCGCCGCTGAGTGGATTCTTAACCCTCATGTGCTGTTCGGGATGTTTTCATCCACTATGGGGAATTTTTGAGTCTTAATTTGGCCATAACTTTCAGCAAATGGAATGATTTTTGGTGACAAATCTTATTTTGACACATATTTGGGGAAAATGCTTTGAAAATGTTCAAAAACTCAACAGGACTCTGTGGGCAAATTCACCACACTTTCGTTATGATTTTAACTGCTTTAAAAATGTATCAGATAAATATTTTTTTCACATTTTTTTGCTTAAATCTATTAATCAACCTCAGTCCTGATCAAAACTACTAAATTTAAAAAAATAAATAAAAATCAGGATTTTAACTCTTTAATTGCCAAATTCATAAAAGATGTCACTGATTTGGGAAAAAACGTGTCAAAGATTAGAAGCAACATTGGCTTTGATGCGTTGTTAGTTTTTGTGCAGCATCAGATTGTAACGTTTTAAAGAGTTAAAATCCTGAATTTATTAAAATTTAGTAGTTTTGATTTAAGCAAAAAAATTTGAAAAAAATATTTATCTGATACATTTTTAAAGCAGTTAAAATCGTGGCTGTTTTCATAACGAAAGGGTAGTGAATTTGAAAAATGCACCAGGGTTAAACAACTCTGATTGGCTGTTCACGCGCTCAACATACATGTCTGCGATTGGCTACTATGATCAACGCTTCACGTTCACAAACGTGTTGGAAATAGACATCTTTGACGCTTACAGTTTCACACGGGAGCTTTTCAAAGCATGCGTCTGTCAGCGGATCCCTAATATATCCGCTGAGAAGCGCCTGCTTTCAAACGCTCTGTAAAGAACGTCTACGTTTGTAACATAAAACCCTAAGTGCGTCCAAACTTTGAATTAAACATGGCTGAGGCATCTATTTTACTCAAACTGCTGTCCACCATCCCGGTAAAAAAACCTATTTTTCTTAGGCTAGTTAACTTATGTTCACCTGTCCCTCATTTGTTAGGGTTTGGGCGAAATCTATTTAGAGCGCCTCATTTTATTAATTAAAATATCGATATTTGGCGGCAACATATCGATTCTCGAATCGCACGACAATATATCGTTGCATCGATATTTTGTCCCACCCCTAATTTTTAATATTATCGTTATCGGCCGATATATAAATTAAATATTAAAACCGATGAATAATGGATTATTTCCTTCAGCTGAGACACAATATGCGCACTATTCGCCATGATGGTTTTAATTTGCTTGAAATATGATCGTAGTCACTTCAAACAGGAAAATGCAGTCAAGTGCAGAGCAAATCTCTCATATAAGCTACATAAAATCATAATTATTGTTATGTCTAGATTTTGTTTAGCTTCTTGTGTCATGTGTCTTTTTTTTTTTTTATCCATGTGTTCCAGTTGTCATGTGATTCCTCTGTTTCATGTCGCGTTTTCATTGGTTCATGGGTTAATCATTGTTCACAGGTGTTCATCGTTTGTAATTAGTCTGTCTATGTAAACCCTCATGTTTCCATGGTTCCTTGTCGATGTTTGTGGATTAAGTGGATATTATCCCTGTAACTCTGTTGTTAAGTCTAGTCAAGTCTTTGTATTTATGTTTGTTTTGTGGATTTATGAATAAAGCTGCACTTGGGTTCTCACAACAACTCGCCTCCAATTGGATCAATTGTTACAATTATATCATTATTATTAATTATTATTATTATATAGTTATAAAAATCATTATAATTGTGTGCTTGAGCATGGCTTTTAATGGCGAGACTTTTGTTTTGTAATTAATCTGTCAAAAAATCATATAAAAATGTGGATTTAGATTTATCGGGCAATATATCGGTTAAATAAAAAGAGTTATCGGTTATCGGTATTGGTCAAAATTTTTCATATCGGATTGTCGGTGCATCCCTACAGACAATATGTAGGCTTAAGTCACCTAAAAGTCTATTAAATAATTGTTTATTGAATTATTTAAAATCAAAATCACATTTTGAAAATAGCACTTGTGTGATTTTGCTTTTATTAATTCATTTTATAATGTACTAATTTATGTAATGTTATCATGTTCATAATTTATTATAATTTTATTTACTTTTCATCATTTTCATTTTATTTTTATACGATTTTATTGATTTCGTCATTTCATTTATTTATTTATTATTATCATTTTATTGTAATTTTATTTCTTTATTTCATGGTTTCATTTAATATTTATTTGTTGTAATTGTATTCATTTCAAATGTTCATTTTATTTATACAAGGTTATTTATTTCATTTGATTCATTATTTTATTTATTTCAACATTTCATTTTATATTTTATCATAATTTTATTCATTTATTTCCTCTAATTTATTTTATTTTTTATTTATTATCATTTTATTTATTTCATAATATCCTTTATAATTTCATTTATTTTATGTTTTATCATCATTTTATTTATTCCATCATTTTATTTTATTTATTTATTTAATATAATTGTATTTATTTGGATTATGTGGATATTATCCCTTTAACTCTGTTGTTAAGTCTAGTCAAGTCTTTGTATTTATGTTTGTTTTGTGGATTTATGAATAAAGCTGCACTTGGGTTCTCACAACAACTCGCCTCCAATTGGATCAATTGTTACAATTATATCATTATTATTAATTATTATTATTATATAGTTATAAAAATCATTATAATTGTGTGCTTGAGCATGGCTTTTAATGGCGAGACTTTTGTTTTGTAATTAATCTGTCAAAAATTATATGAAAATGTGGATTTAGATTTATCGGGCAATATATCGGTTAAATAAAAAGAGTTATCGGTTATCGGTATTGGTCAAAATTTTTCATATCGGATTGTCGGTGCATCCCTACAGACAATATGTAGGCCTAAGTCACCTAAAAGTCTATTAAATAATTGTTTATTGAATTATTTAAAATCAATATCACATTTTGAAAACAGCACTTTTGCTTATAAATATTAAAAACAAGAACTTATACAGACTTCTTTTGCAATATATCTTGATTTTTGGAAGCGTTTTGGTGGCCTTTTTGCCCCAAGCCCTCATTAATTTCCGGGTGTGTGAGTGCGAGTCGTGATTTGGGAGGGGGGCGGGGCTCTTTTTCCTTCTGAAGCCCGTTTCAAGTTAAACAGGTGAAAGGCCGCCACTGGCCCCAGACACTCGCTCTAGACGACGTGCTCTGACGTGCTCCAACTTCATGTTTTATTGATGGAGGCCACGGTGACTCTTGCGCAAATTTTTAACGAGTCTATTTCAGAGGCCGTTTTAATAGGCCTCATATTATGCCAGCGCTTGCATGACTGAACATCTCAGCACTAAAGTAAAGCTTCAGTACCAGCACTCGCTAATTAAAGCCTGATGCTTCAGTTGCATGATGTTTATTGAGTTTTGATCTTGATCAAATCTCTTCTCTTGTATTTACAGTACTGGCTCGATCCCTCAAAAACACTCGCTGAACATAAAGATTTGATAACAAGTAAGTATGCTCTGGTTTTCTAATAAAAATACACGTCTTCAGAAATCTTCAGAGATGGTCTTTAATTCTTTGTGCATCATGGGACGAAACACATTGACCTAATGATTACCCCCCCCCCCCATACACACTTTCAGTGGAGATTAAAAATGGATCAGCGCAGCATGAGGCGGAGCTGTAATGATTCTTTAAAGGCCTCCTGATAAAACTCGTAGAGCGTTTCGAATGATAATTTGGAAGTAATTATGCGGTTAAGCCCATCCAAATAAGTAGTAATGAATAAAGTTATGTTTGCGTGTTTAGTTGCACACCAAGTATTTGCATATCTACTGATGTGAAAGTAGGGCAAAATTTACAACACATTTGTTTAATTCAATAATTCACTCCTATGGGAAATTAATGCATTATATATCAGTGTTGCTGCTTTTTATTCTAGATATATATCGCTAACCTTATTGTTTTGAAGGGCATTTTAACATTTTCAGATGTATTTAGTGTGTAATGTTGCTGTTTGAGCTTGAAAAAGCTCTGCAAAGTCCCTCCAGTGGGAGTTCTTCTTTATAAACAGTGTTTCTGAACTCCCTGAAACGCCGCCATTGTAGTCTTGAGATTTCTTCTGGGAAACAAGTCCTCATTTAAATAATTCCAAGGCATATGCTAAATAAAGGGGCGGGGCCTGGTTGAGTTAGTTAGTAGTGTGTTGAAACTGGCGGTTATGGCAAGGGGCGGGGCATTTTACCAAACACGCTCAAAGCTCTTGACCGATCTCAACACACCGGTCCAGCCGACCAATCAGAGCACATTGAGCTTTTCAGAAGGAGGGGCTTCATAGAGACAGGAACTAAATAGAGCGTTACTGACAGACTGGGAAGAGAGGAGCTGCAACAATGCAGAATATGGGAAAAATAATGAGTTTTTTGAACATTCAAGCATGAAAACGTTCTAGTAGGTCAAGGGAAAGTTTGAAAAAGATCCTACACTAATCCTGACTAGCTGCTTCAGGTTTGGTTGTAAAATTGGTGATACTAATAAACTACCTGTAATTTTTTTTGTGCAACTGCTTAAAATTACTTTGATAATTATTTATTTGGACTTGTAATTTGTGTTAATGTTAATGTGTGACAATTTTAATTTGATCATCTCTTGGTTTCTATTTGTGGCAATCTCATTGGTCGAAAATCCTGCTCTACTTCAAACATCGAACATGTTCCGATCGGCTGTCATCATTTTTGCTTTAATTGCGGACAGACAAATCGCTTGATCCTGAAAATGTCGCGTTGCTTCTGGTTAGGTTAGGGTTTCTTTAGTGTTCAGTGCTGATTGGTTGTTTTCTTCTTTCCAGCTGGACCTCCGTACACGCTCTACTTTGGGGTGAAATTTTATGCTGAAGATCCATGTAAACTGAAAGAGGAAATTACAAGGTGTGTGGAATTAGGGATACAGTCATTTCAATAATATCGTGTTCGACAGCTGTGCATCTCTTATGCTGTGCGTCTTTCTGTCTGCTCTCAGGTATCAGTTCTTTCTGCAGGTGAAGCAGGATGTTCTGCAGGGGAGACTTCCCTGTCCCTTTAATATCAGCACTCAACTGGGAGCTCTTGCTATTCAATGTACGTTCAAATTCACAACATTTGTCCACATTTCTTACTGCAAATGTCACTTCAGTTTAGTTATTTATACAGATATAATGGGTCAGCAATTAATGATAGACTTTATAAAATATTTTATGAGTCACATTTTTATATAAAATCCTTTTTTTTTTTAAATTTTTGATTTCATTTTATTAATTCATTTTATAACGTTCATAATTTATTATAATTTTATTTACTTTTCATCATTTTCATTTTATTTTTATATGATTTGATTGATTTCATCATTTCATTTATTTATTTATTATTATCATTTTATTTCAACATTTTACTTTTATTATAATTTTATTTCTTTATTTCATCATTTCATTTAATATTTATTCGTTGTAATTGTATTCATTTCAAATGTTCATTTTATTTATACAAGGTTATTTATTTCATTTGATTCATTATTTTCATTTTATATTTTATCATAATTTTATTAATTTATTTCCTCATTTTATTTTATTTTTTATTTATTAGAATTTTATTTATTTCATAATATCCTTTATGATTTCATTTATTTTTCAGTTTTAATTTATATTTTTATCATCATTTTATTTATTCCATCATTTTATTTTATTTATTTATTTAATATAATTTTATTTATTTTTTTTATTTCATCATTTCATTTAATATTTATTCATTGTAATTGTATTCATTTCAAATGTTCATTTTATTTATACAAGGCTATTTATTTCATTTGATTCATTATTTTATTTACTTCAACATTTCATTTTATATTTTATCATAATTTTATTAATTTATTTCCTCATTTTATTTTATTTTTTATTTATTATAATTTTATTTATTTCATAATATCGTTTATAATTTCATTTATTTTTCAGTTTTATTTGATATTTTTATCATCATTTTATTTATTTAATATAATTGTATTTCTTTCAACATTTTATTTTTTATTAGAATTTTATTTCTTTATTTCATCATTTCATTTAATATTTATTCGTTGTAATTGTATTCATTTCAAATGTTCATTTTATTTATACAAGGTTATTTATTTCATTTGATTCATTATTTTATTTATTTCAACATTTACTCTTATATTTTATCATAATTTTATTAATTTATTTCCTCATTGTATTTTATTTTTATTTATTATAATTTTATTTATTTCATAATATCGTTTATAATTTCATTTATTTTTCAGTTTTATTTGATATTTTTATCATCATTTTATTTATTTAATATAATTGTATTTATTTCAACATTTAATGTATTCATTATAATTGTATTAATTTTTCGTCATTTCATATTTTTATTACGATTGTATTTATTTCATCATTTCATTTCATTCATTTATTATAATTTTATTTATTTCATCATTTTCATTTTATGCATTGTAATTTCATTTCATTTTCGTCATACCACCTGACATCGTATCCTCTTTGTCTTTTCCTACAGCTGAGCTCGGAGATTACGACCCATACAAACACACACCAGGTTACGTGTCAGAATACCGCTTTGTCCCCGATCAGAAAGAGGAACTAGAGGACGCCATCGAACAGATTCATAAAACGCTCATGTAAGACAAAAACACAGTCCATCTCACACCTTAATCCGCAATAATCCCGTCACAGATTAGATCTCACCGCTGCCGAGAGCTCAAACATCCCATTCCTGTTTAAAGTCATTTGAACGAACAAGCTACGGTAGATATAAGAGCTTCCCATGGGAATAGGGTTGCTGGCGTTTCATGTGAGGGACAGTAAAGATTCCTCCCTCTGGCCGTCGTCCATGTCTTTGTAACGAGAGCCGCTCTCAGTGTGTTTGAGAGACTTGACCCTCCTGTGTGGAGAGCCGGTGTGTGTGTGATGGCACACTATGGCCGGATTTACATTACATGGTTCAAGTGACTCAATTCCGATTTTTTTTTTTCCCTCCCATGTAGCACAGATAAAATATTACAATCGAACATGTATGTGGACGTATAGAATATTTCTCTAAGTCTGTGTGCTGCTCCAATAAAGGTAGATTTGGGCTTCATGTTGGGAAAGAAAAGACTACATTTAGTGTGTAATAATGATGGCAATCTTCTAATCTTTCGTCTATTCCTGACCCTGTTTTGACTTAAAGTAAACTCACTTGATTCCATAGATTTCTATGGTGAAAAATATGGAATTTACCACCCCTAATTTCCCTATCGACGCGAGTCATACGTCATTGAAAAAGCGATGGCGGCGAATGACGTCAACTCACCAACCGTGATCACATGACTCTTTTCAATGACGCACTGGAGGACGAAATCTCAGCCTAATGTTTTTCTGACCTTTAAATATGGTTCGGAAGGCAAAAGCTGTCTCAGTTCGTCTGCATTCGCCAAGTGTACAGTGTAAATGCAGATATCTGATATGGATCACTTTTAATAGAAAATATAGTCAACAAATTGGTATTGGGCATCAAGACCTGCAGTGTAAATGCAGTCTGTCAGACAAAAGATGACTTGAGCTGAACGTTGAGGAGTTTAAAAGAACAAACTGGCGGGAGATAATTGCTAAAGGATCAGTTCACTTCAGAATTAAAATTTCCTGATCATTTACTCACCTCCGTGTCATCCAAGATGTTTGTCTTTCTTTCTTCAGTCGATAAGAAATTAAGGTTTCTTATTATAATTTATTACAATGTTTTTGAGGAAAACATTCCAGGATTTTTCTCCATATAGTGGACTTCAATGGGGTTCAATGGGTTGAAGGTCCAAATGTCAGTTTCAGCGCAGCTTCAAGCGCTCTACATGATCCCAGACGAGGAATAAGAGTCTTGTGGTTAAAAAGTATCTCATTTTTATTTTCTTTTTTGAAAATGGCAGGATTGTTTCACTTGATAACACTCTTATTCCTCATCTGGGATCATGTAGAGCCCTTGAAGCTGCGCTGAAACTGACATTTGGACCTTCAACCCGTTGGTAACTGCATTATATGGTGCATTATATACTTTCCCTCAAAAACCTTAAAGACAGACAGCTTGGATGACATGGAGGTGTGTAAAATATCAGGAAATTTTAATTCTGAAGTGAGCTAATCCTTTAACATGCAGAATGACATACTATTAAACCAACGTTGTTGTAACACGAATAAATAAGAAGAGTGACTTGATTGCATTATATGACATAGAAAATTACATTTAAACTGTTTTCCAGATGTCAGCACTCTTACCTTTCTCAGATTTCCACCAAATATGTGTGTTTGACTTCTGATTGTCATGTTTTTTGCCTTTAGGGCTAAAATCGCCACTTGATAGTTTGTATGATTATCGGCGGCCTGATGTTTTAGAGCTCAGTGAGGAGCTGAAGTCAGGAAAGACTCATTTTTCCTCCAATTGCAGAGACTCGACAGGAACACTGCAAGAAAATCACATTATTGAGTGTCTTTGTGAGGCAAGTGGAAAAATATAAACCACATTCAAAGGATATTCTCTGTAAGCAAGCTTTAATCCCTTGTGCAATTCTGATGGTCAGGTGAGGTATCTTGTTGTTGGGATGATTTTTACTGGAAAACAGAGCATGATTTATTGCAGTGAGATCACTGAGAGAGGAATGATGGAGACGAGGGGGAGGACGGCATTAATGCGCTCCTGTGAATGACAGTCAATGGTAAAATGAGAAACTCTGATCAGGAATGCTGGAGCACTTAAACATGTTGGGGGATTAAAAACTGGAAACATGAGAAAGCAAAAAAATGTGAGGAAATTAAGTGAAGAAAAAATGGAGGATGGCTATGAAAAGATTTAAAAAGATGGATACTAATACAACTCTCTCTCTATATACATAATTATAAATAAATATATATATTTATATAATGTTTTTGTTTATATATTTATATATATATATATATATATATATATATACACACACACATATATATATATATATATATATATATATATATATATATATATATATATATATATATATATATATATATATACATAAACACATATTCATAATTAAATAATTATTGTTAAAAAGTAATTTTTAGCCTAATTTGGTGAAATGGAATATGTGTGTGTATATATATATATATATATATATATATATACACATTTACATTTGTGTTTATATATATATATATATATATATATATACATTATATATATGTATGTTTATATATGTATATAAACATATATATATAAAAACATATATATATATATAAACATATATATATATATATATATATATATATATATATATATATATATATATTTAAACATATATATATATATATAAACATGTACATATATAAACATATATATATACTTTCGCCAAATTAGGCTAAAAATGACTTTTTAACAGTAATTATTTAATTATGAATTTTTGCACACTATAATAATAGTGTCCATGCTGGAGTTTCCTTCTGCACTCAGCCATAGACAAAGAGAAACACGGTTAAAGCAAGAGGGCGACCCTCTCAGACAGAACAAAAGGATCATGGGTGCTCCCGTCTGTGATGTGGCTCGGACCGGCTGTGCTGCATCATATTTTCTGTGTGCATTGAGAGCTTCGGCAATTAAGAAGCAATATGCAGCCGCACGCACAGGGCCCAAATGAAAGGGATGAATGCAGCAAGTCCCCGGGGTGCCTGCAAATGGCGGGGCCCGACACTAATAAAAGAGCATCTACAATCATCAGAGACCCACCCGACACAACCGCCGCTGTGAGGGGAATTCATAACGCATTTATACATCCGCTAGATTGACCACAGGAACAGGGCAGAGAATGCTCTTATTTATGCATTGCATTTGTTTAAAATAATTATGACTTGAAACTAATTTTTATATTATTCATATATACCTGTGGCGTGCAGTGGTGTTCTGAAATGAGGAGGCAATTTTTTATATATATATATATCAAATGTAAATTAATTTCCAATTTACACCAAACGTTGTCACATTTTCCTGGTGAAATAAACATTACATCAAAAAAAGAAACCAAATACAATTTTATTTTGTATTTTTACATTATGTTACATATGTTCTATGTATTAAAACAAAGTAATTTTTACTTTTAAGCATATTTAAATTTATTCCAAAACAATAACCGAAATCAGTAACAATTTAAACAATTTAATTTTATTTCTGAACATTCTGTTCTTTTTAAATCAACTTATTTTTCAATCATCAGTCATTAAGTTTGGTAAACACTGGCCACGGACACGAAGATGTGGCTTTAATTTCACCAAGCTGAATCCTCACTTAACCCCACAGTCATCATGTTTTCAGGTCTTTTCAACTTTGATTTTGACGTGACATAAAGCCGTAAGCGGGTGAGATGTTTAATTAGTCTTCCCGTTAACGACAAACGTGCACGAAAACAAGAGGCGGGATTTATTGCACGAATCAATCATATCCAATCATAGAGGCATTGCCTCCTATAACACAACTTTCCCTAATTCATTCTCAGTTACCCACCGCACGCTTTAGGGGGTCTGTTAAAAGTCAATGGTCTCAGGGGAGGCAAGCCTCCCTCTTTACCTGCTGGTGTCGCTGTTGGTTGATGATTTTTACACTTCTTAATTTTATTTTTGTAATATGCATTCTTTTCTCATAAAATTTGAGGAGGCACTGCCTCCCTCGCCGCCTCGGAGGAAACGCCCACATATATACCTATGTGTTTATGCATGCACTGTATATAGATACACGCATAGATACATAGTCAGTTAGTTAGTTTTTGAATTTCCCCTCTGGGATCTATACATTTGAATCTCCTCTTTACCTTTGTGTTAAAGTCATGCACTGCCTCCACATTCCATTAGTGTTAGTCGGGTAAACCGCTTTCAGGTTTGACCTCGCTGCCTGCTATTCAGTCCGTGACAAACATGCATTTACAAATCACTGATTTCCTGAATAACGTTAAAGCAACGCTGAAAAACACATTCAATCTTTTTGAGGAAATCATTGAGTTAATGATTGCAGTTTTTTGACTTGTTTGCTTTGGTATTCCAAATGTTTGCTCATAGTAAATTATTTTCTGTTGCAAATGTTGTTGTTTTTTTGTACAGATTTAAATTCCCTCATCTGATAATCCAGGTTATGCACATTTCACAATTGCAACATGCTTTTATAATTTTTTTTGAACACTTTTCAGTGTTCAATCTTATACTATTATCATAATGCTAAAAATAATCACACCTTTCTGGGAAAATCAGTGAGTTAATGATTAAAATTGGATTTTTTTCTTTATTTTAGGCTGATCTTGTGTACTTTGGTATATGTTTGCTCTGAGTAAATCGTTTCAACAAGGGAACATTTAATGCACATCTTAACATTTTGCCAAGCCATGTTATACGCCTTCTTCCAAAATGGTTTTAAGTTCTAGAAACACTCATTTGTACTTTGATAGTATTTCAGTAACATGTTGACCTCTCTGTGCAGGGGTCAGGTGCCTGCTGAGGCAGAAAACAATTACTTGGGAATTGCCAAAACACTGGAAATGTATGGAGTCGATCTGCACCCTGTGTTTGTAAGTAGAGCCCACAAGCTTAATATGAATATTGATCTTCTATGTCGCTTAAAGGGATATTTCACCAAAAAAAATGAAAATTCTGTCATCATTTACTCACCCTCAAGTTGCGGTAAACCTGTATGAGTTTCTTTGTTCTGTTAAACATATTTTGGAGAATGTGTGTAACGAAAAAGGTGTTGGTCCCCATTGGCTTCCATGGAATGGAAAAAAAGACTATGGAAGTCAATGGGGTCCATCAACTGTTTGGTTGCACACATTTTTCAAAATATCTTCTTTTATGTTTAACAGAACAAAGAAACTAATACAACTTTAGGGTGAGTAAATGATGACAGAATTTTCCTCTTTTTTTTTTTTTTTTTTTTTGGTGAAATATCCCTTTAATGCATAAATGTAATGCACATCTCTTTTCAGGGAGAAAAACAATCAGAGTACTTCCTGGGACTGACGCCTGTCGGGGTTGTGGTTTACAAAAATAAAACGCAAGTCGGGAAATATTTCTGGTAGGTTGATGTTTAAACAGAATTTTTAACCTGTTTAAGGAATAATTCACCCAAAAAAGAAAATTCTGTCAGCATTTACTCACCCTCATGTTAAATCCGTATGCTTTTTTTTCTTTCTCATGAGTCCCGTTTAGCAGCTTAATTTGGAGTCTGTTCCTCTCATGACTTCAAAAGATTTAGAATATAGCACACAAATCATATGGACTATTGTTATAATATATTTATGGTGCTTTTGCATCCTTTTTGAAGCTTGAAGCCGAGCAGAGTAGATGAGGGAATTTTTATTTTTGGGGGAACTGTTCCTTTAAACAGATTTTTAATATATTATGTTATGTTATATTATATTATATTATATTATTACTCCTCACTCTGTCATTGTTTTTATTCATTCACAATGTTAAAAAAAATACTTTTATTGATTTTTCAGGCCTAGAATTACGAAAGTGTATTTCAAAGAAACCCAGTTTGAGCTGCGGGTTATGGGCAGAGATGTAAGTCTTCTTTTTATATCATTTGTTTTAACATAACAAAATATAGATGTGTGATCTCAAAATACCTTTAATTCACATTGCATTATATTATCGCCCAGCACTAATCTGTTAACATTGTGTTTCGTTTGCCTTAACATTATGCCTTCAATGTTGAGCCCGTATTCAACAACATTATACTGAAACGCCATTTTCCATTCAAAGCAAGCAACATAATTTATATATAAAATTGCTTGACTTTATTGCAACTGCTTCCATAACATTGATTTACCCTCGATTGTGACCACTGGGAGGAAAATCCTTTATGAGGAGACGATGAAAATCCCATTATTGATCGAGTGTTATGACTGGCCTTAAGCCTCTCTTGAAAGTGTCTATAACCCGTTTCCTCCAGGGGCCAATTTAACCTGCGTGTGAAGGCGTCTTCTCATTCGAGGACTCTGCCCTTCATGACCCTCTTCACCTAGTGAGAACAGACTAATTCGAGCACATGAGGGGTACCACTGTCACCATTTGAACACAGCTTCATTGTTGTCTTTGCAGTGTAATGAGACGTCGTTCTTCTTTGACGCTCCCAGTAAGACGGCCTGCAAAAACCTGTGGAAGTGCTGTGTGGAGCATCATACCTTCTTTAGGTAGAGCAACAAATTTTATCGTCGTCAACCACATTTACATTTATGCATTTGGTAGATGCTTTTATCCAAAGCGACTTGCAAGGGAGGAATAAGAGCAATTCGTTTAGGAGCCAAAAATATTCGTAAAATATGCTGGATGTGATGTTCGCAGCGGATCAGGGGAAAGGTTGGCTTGAGAGGAACAGAGAGGGTGAAAGTTTTGAAGAGAGAAATGAGGTAGTTGGTAGTTCTGAAAGCCTTAAATTTGATTCTGGCCACAATCGAGAGCCAGTGGAGTGAGATCAGGAGCTTCTCTTTGGCTGGTTGAAGACCAGCCTTTTGGATAATCTGTAGGGACTTGCCAGTAGAGCATCGCAGTTGTCCAGGCTGGAGATGACAAGAATTTGTACTCTGACAGGAAAGGTCTGATTTTCCTCGGTGTACAAATAAAAGCTAATTCAAAATATTAATAAAAAAATATGTAAGTAAATAAATACAAAGTTCTGTCATGAAACCTTCACATAATCACATAATTTTCTATAGGACACAGTTGGTTGATTCTTGCTGTATCAGTAGCCGATGAGCTCGCTGCTCAACCTTCAAATACTTGGTCAGCATTTGCTGTAGCAGTTGCTGCGTGCTTTCAGAAACCCTCCACCTTCCCCAGCAATAACCAGCAGCAGCAGCAGATTCAGAATGAGCTTTATTCGCCAAGTGTGCGCAAACACACGAGGAATTAGTTGTGGTTTTCACAACAAAAGTGCTTCTTGTGGTAAAAATGTAACTAACTGGTTTTATTAAAGTCAAAGATATTATTTGATGTGACAGAATCAACCTTACTATATTACGAGCACCAATAAATTCACACTGATTTTAAGGCTCAGGTCAGTAACAACTCATTTTTACCGAATGAAACTGCTTTACTACAGTTGTCACGGTCACGTTTAGTTCTGTCTTGTCTTGTTTAGTCTAGTCTTGTCATTCTTAGTTAATCAGTCATTGTGTGCACCTGTTATCACTTCTCAGTTTAACCTCCGTCACCTGTGTACGATTGTCATCTGTGTATTCGACCAGTCATTGTCTGTCGATGTTTGTGCCATGCACACTGTTACGTGTTTGCCTCATTCATTCCTATTAAACCTGTTCTGTTGGATTATACCCTCGTCTCCTGTTCCTGTCGGTACCCCAGCGTTACAACAGATATACAGTCGTGGCCAAAAGTTTTGAGAATTACATAAATATTGGAAATTGGAAAAGTTGCTGCTAAGTTTTTATAATAGCAATTTGCATATACTCCAGAATGTTATGAAGAGAGATCAGATGAATTGCACAGTCCTTCTTTGCCATGAAAATGAACTTGATCCCAAAAAAACCTTTCCACTGTATTTCATTGCTGTCATTAAAGGACCTGCTGAGATCATTTCAGTAATCATCTTGTTAACTCAGGTGAGAATGTTGACGAGCACAAGGCTGGAGATCATCATGTCAGGCGGATTGGGTTAGAATGGCAGACTTGACATGTTAAAAGGAGGGTGATGCTTGAAATCATTGTTCTTCAATTGTTAACCGTGGTGACCTGCAAAGAAACGCGTGCAGCCATCATTGCGTCGCATAAAAATGGCTTCACAGGCAAGGATATTGTGGCTACTAAGATTGCACCTAAATCAACAATTTATAGGATCATCAGCAACTTCAAGGAAAGAGGTTCAATTCTTGTAAAGAAGGCTTCAGGGCGTCCAAGAAAGTCCAGCAAGTGCCAGGATGGTCTCCTAAAGAGGATTGAGCTGCGGGATAGGAGTGCCTCCAGTGCAGAGCTCGCTCAGGAACGGCAGCAGGCAGGTGTGAGCACATCTGCACGCACAGAGAGGACAAGACTTTTGGAAGATGGCCTGGTGTCAAGAAGGGCAGCAAAGAAGCCACTTCTCTCCAAAAAAACATCAGGGACAGATTGATCTTCAGCAGAAAGTATCGTGAATGGACTGCAGAGGACTGGGGCAAAGTCATATTCTCTGATTGTTTGGGGCATCTGGAAAAAGGCTTGTCAGGAGAAGAGAAGGTGAGCGCTACCATCAGTCCTGTGTCATGCCAACAGTAAAGCATCCTGAGACCATTCATGTGTGGGGTTGCTTCTCATCCAAGGGAGTGAACTCACTCACAATTCTGCCCAAAAACACAGCCATGAATAAAGAATGGGACCAAAACCCCTCCAACAATCCAACAACAGTTTGGTGAAGAAGAATGCATTTTCCAGCACGATGGAGCACCGTGCCATAAGGCAAAAGTGATCACTAAGTGACTCGGGGTCCAGAACATTGAAATTTTGGGTCCATGGCCTGGAAACTCCCCAGATCTTCATCCCATTGAGAACTTGTGGTGAATCCTCAAGAGGCGGGTGGACAAACAAAAACCCACAAATTCCGACAAACTCCAAGAAGTGATTATGAAAGAATGGGTTGCTATCAGTCAGGATTTGGCGCAGAAGTTGATGGAGAGCATGCCCAGTCGAATTGCAGAGGTCCTGAAAAAGAACGACGGCCAACACTGCAAATACTGACTCTTTGCATAAATGTCATGTAATTGTCGATAAAAGCCTTTGAAACGTATGAAGTGCTTGTAATTATATTTCAGTACATCACAGAAACAACTGAAACAAAGATCTAAAAGCAGTTTAGCAGCAAACTTTGTGAAAACTCAAAACTTTTGGCCACGACTGTACTTTTTGGTCAGGGATTACCGTATAAATACAGTTTAGGTTATTATCATTAACTAAAACTAAAACCATAAACAATTTATTACTTGAAATAAAAAAACAACATTAACTGAATTCAAATTATTTATATATTTATTATATTTCATATCTTCTCATTTTGGTTTAGTTTAAGTACTAAAACAGGTAAAACGAAATAAAATAAAACGATATAGTGAGAAACACTGTGAACTGAAGGGCCCTTCAGATTTTTACTGAGGCTCTCATTTACGGGAGCAGCTTTCGTGGGCTGCGCTCCAATCCTTCCCGCGTCGCCTAGCGGTCTCACTCCGCTCCTCAAAGGGCTTTACGGCGCACAGAATGCAGGAGGCTGGAGATTTCTGCTGGTAATCCGCGTGTGAAAGCTCGGGAAACAAAAAGAGCACCACGAGAGAGATTTAGACAAGTTACACCTCCAAACTGTGCGGAAAAAAAATACTAAAACTTTATTAGAATTATTAGAATAATAATATTGTTTTACATCATGTTCGTAAAAATACAATTGTTTGTTGTTTGTTCATACACAGTGAGTTTGTGGATGTAACATTGACCGAGATTAATAAATGCCATAGAGGTATTGTTCATTGTTAGTTCATGTTAATTAAAGGCAAATGAATCCTTGCTGTAAAGCGTTACCGAGTTCTTGGATTGTTCGTGTTGTTTTTCTATTGTTCATATAACGTGTGCAAACCTTGCTTGAAACAGGACCGTCCGGACTTTAAAAACAAGCCAAATCATGTTCTGTCGTCTCAACACAAAGATCTCTGAATGTTTCATCTAGCAACAGCGCAGCCATGTACAACATGCATCTGTTCTAGTCTGATCTCTCATTATGTTTTGGCTTATAATTTCTCTGCTAGTTTGTTGTGCGTTTTATCAGAGCCGCATATTTATAGCTTTTGAATTTTAATGAGAGGGAAGCTCTCCTTAACACTCGTTCTGTAATTTACCTCATTAAAATAAGGGTGTAAACAACAGATTTGCCCCTCACAGATGTTTGGAAGGAGCATCAGAAGTAAAAGGAGATTGGATAAATACATAAAAAACCTGTAAAGCTTTCTTGATAATGTATAATGTTGATTTTTTTTTTCGAAATGTTCCAACTAAAATGTCTTTTACAGAATGCCAGAGAACGAGTCTAATTCGCTAACAAGGAAACTGTCCAAATTCAGCTCTCTGGGCTCCAAGCATCGCTACAGGTTCGTAAAAGAGAAATTTAATTGAAAGATTTTAATGCTTTTTTAAATGTGACAGTACAGATATTTATGGTGTTACAAAAGATTTCTATTTCAGTTAAATGCTTCTTACTTCCTATTTATCAAAGAATCTTGGGTAAAAAAAAAAAAAATATTAAGCATCACAACCATTTTCAACATTGATAATAATAATAAATATTACTTGAGCAACAAATCAGCACATCAGAATGATTTCTGAAGGATCATGTGACACTGAAGACTGGAGTAATGATGCTGAAAATTCACAATATATTATTTTAAATTGTAATATTTCGCATTTTTACTGTATTTTTGATCAAATAAATGCAGCCTTTGTGAGAAGAACAGACTTCATTCAAAAACATTAAACAGCCTTCCCAACCCTAAGCTTTTGAACGGTAGTGTAGAAATAGTTATAAATCTATAGTCACACAAGACGTGAGAAATGACATTCGAAATGTACAGACAGAGATATTAGTCACAGACAGTGATATAACGTCTGTTAAACAGCAGTGACTCATGTTACCGTCATGTCCTTTTTTCTCAGGGTTAGTCATTAAACATACAAGTTGCTTAAATCGTGGCATCACATCCATCAAAATAAATGTGGGCCGAACTCAAAAGAAAAGGCCAAATAAATGACAAATTGCACAAATTTATTTAATTTCATACAGGTTTGGAACAACATGCGATTTATTTCGGAGTGAACTTTTCCTTTCATTGAAGGATTCCTTTAAAGGTGCAGTAAGTGATTTCTGAGAAACGCTGATATTTGAAATCACCAAAACGAACACGCCCCTTTCCAAAAGGATCACGCCCCCATCTTCATAGCTCCGCCCCCACATTCACGAACACGCTATGCAACACAGCCACCTTCCCCCAAGTGTATACGCCCCTTTCTGCTGTGTTTTGGTGCTCGGTCCGATCCACTTTCAACAGCGTTTCTCAGAAATCACTTACTGCACCTTTAATGGCGTATTTTTATAGTGATACAGGAAAACTTGAATCACAGTGTGTGTTTCCGCTTCTAGTGGAAAAACTGCAATGCAAATTGGAAGAGAGCCGTCTGTAACTCTCCCCCGACCCGACCTACAGGTGATCCGAGCCCGCAGCAAGACCTACCCGAAGAGAAGCGCACAGCCTGCAGGTGAGCTGCATTTCACAGCAGAGTTTACTCTTGTTACACCTATCTAACGTCATGTTAAACAATGCGGTGCTTCCAGAAACAACCAATCACACCACATACCAGCAACTACCTAGAGGCCACACAGAAGACTCTAGCAACTACTTAACAATCACACCGACCACCCTAGCAACTACCTAGCAACCACACAGAACCCTCTCACAGAACCACAAATAACTACCTAGCAACCACACAGAACCCTCTAGCAACTACCTAGCAACATACAAATACATTAGCAACTACCTAGCAACCACACAGCACAACCTAACAACTAATTAGCAACCACACTAAACACCCTAGCAACCACACAAACACCCTAGCAACCACACAAACACCCTAGCAACTACTTACTAACCACACAAACACCCTAGCAACTACCTACTAACCACACAAAATACCCTAGCAACTACCTACTAACCACACAAAATACCCTAGCAACCACATAGAACACCGTAGCAGCTACCTAGCAAGCACACAGCACACATTAACAACTACCCAATTGCACAAAACACAATCGCAACCTTTCAAACACCTCAGCAACTACCTCGCAACTACACATCACACCCTAGCAGCTACATGGCAACCGCACAAAACACCCTAGCAAATACCCAGAAACCACTGTAAACTACACCTACTAACCACACAAAACACCCTAGCAACCACACAAGCAACCTATCAACTACCTAGCTACCACACAAACCACCCTAGAAACTACCTACTAAGCACACAAAATACCCCTAGCAACTACTTAAAAGCCATACAAACATCTTAGCAATCACACACAACTCCCTAGCAGCTACCTGCCAACCACACAGAACACCCTGGTAACTGCATAACAACAACACAAAACACCCTAGCAACCACACAGAACACCCTAGCGACTCCCTGACAAACACACAGAACACCCTGGTAACCGCATAGCAACAACACAAAACACCCTAGCAACCACACAGAACACCCTAGCGACTCCCTGACAAACACACAGAACACCCTGGTAACCGCATAGCAACAACACAAAACACCCTAGCAACCACACAGAACACCCTAGCGACTCCCTGACAAACACACAGAACACCCTGGTAACTGCATAACAACAACACAAAACACCCTAGCAACCACACAGAACACCCTAGCAACTCCCTGACAAACACACAGAACACCCTGGTAACCGCATAGCAACAACACAAAACACCCTAGCAACCACACAGAACACCCTAGCGACTACCTGACAAACACACAGAACACCCTGGTAACCGCATAGCAACAACACAAAACACCCTAGCAACCACACAGAACACCCTAGTGACTCCCTAACAACCACAAACAACACCCAGGCAACTATCTGACAAACACACAGAACACCCTGGTAACTGCATAACAACAACACAAAACACCCTAGCAACCACACAGAACACCCTAGCGACTCCCTGACAAACACACAGAACACCCTGGTAACCGCATAGCAACAACACAAAACACTCTAGCAACCACACAGAACACCCTAGTGACTCCCTGACAACCACAAATAACACCCTAGCGACTCCCTGACAAACACACAGAACACCCTGGTAACTGCATAACAACAACACAAAACACCCTAGCAACCACCCAGAACACCCTAGCGACTCCCTGACAAACACACAGAACACCCTGGTAACCGCATAGCAACAACACAAAACACCCTAGCAACCACACAGAACACCCTAGCGACTACCTGACAAACACACAGAACACCCTGGTAACCGCATAGCAACAACACAAAACACCCTAGCAACCACACAGAACACCCTAGTGACTCCCTAACAACCACAAATAACACCCAGGCAACTATCTGACAAACACACAGAACACCCTGGTAACTGCATAACAACAACACAAAACACCCTAGCAACCACACAGAACACCCTAGCGACTCCCTGACAAACACACAGAACACCCTGGTAACCGCATAGCAACAACACAAAACACCCTAGCAACCACACAGAACACCCTAGTGACTCCCTGACAACCACAAATAACACCCTAGCGACTCCCTGACAAACACACAGAACACCCTGGTAACTGCATAACAACAACACAAAACACCCTAGCAACCACACAGAACACCCTAGCGACTCCCTGACAAACACACAGAACACCCTGGTAACCGCATAGCAACAACACAAAACACCCTAGCAACCACACAGAACACCCTAGCGACTCCCTGACAAACACACAGAACACCCTGGTAACCGCATAGCAACAACACAAAACACCCTAGCAACCACACAGAACACCCTAGTGACTCCCTGACAACCACAAATAACACCCAGGCAACTATCTGACAAACACACAGAACACCCTGGTAACCGCATAGCAACAACACAAAACACCCTAGCAACCACACAGAACACCCTAGTGACTCCCTGACAACCACAAATAACACCCAGGCAACTATCTGACAAACACACAGAACACCCTGGTAACCGCATAGCAACAACACAAAACACTCTAACAACCACACAGAACACCCTAGCGACTCCCTGACAACCACACATAACACCCTGGCAACTGCACAGCAACACCTCGACATGGCAGGATCACTGTGAATATCTCAATTTACATTGTCTGGTACAGTCATGCTCTTGGATGTTTTGGGCTTGAACATAGAAAGGTTAAAGAGAAACCCTGAGTATCACATGTCATGCTGCTCAGGTGTGCGATCGGTCAGTTCTTTGTGAAGCCACCTTCACTTCAGCGCTCCACAGGCATGTGATTGAGATCTGGCATGCCAACAGAAAGCTGTTGTTGTTCGGCTGAGACAGGAATGTGTGTGTGTGTGTGTGTGTGTGTGTGTGTGAAGTGACGCAGCCCGGCACAAGTCGCACCTAACCTCCGCGCATGTGCTGCGCCTCTATTGTTCTGTCCTACCCCTGCGCACTTAATCATGGAAACGGCCTTCAGACGGCAATCACTTGAAACAACAGAGGAAAGACGTGAGAGGGCTGCTGCGGCGGATACAGATGTGAACGCAGCCGGAGTGATAAGGAATTGTTCTGGTTAACTGTTAACTGGATGATGCACTCATGTTTCGGAAATCTGTGCTTTAGGACGGAGCAACGGAGGCCAGACGGTCACAAAGACGGAGAACATGAGCGAAAGCCAGTCCAAAACCACTGCACTTACACCGGTCAAGAGGTACTAAACGTCTTCATTAAGCATTAAGGGATTAAAGCCACCCAGAGGACAGTTTTATTGCTCTAAATCAGCAAACGACGCTTTTTTTTCCTCAAAACACTCTCAGTTGTTTCTCATATAGCCCCTTCACACAGTAATCCCAGTAAATTACTGTAAAATACCAAATGTCACACTTTAGTTTAGGGTCCAATTCTCACTATTAACAAACTATTAACTATGACTTTTTGCCTCAATAAACCTCGAATTACTGCTTATTAATAGTTAAGTTTAGGTATTGGTAGGATTAAGGGATGCAGAATAAGGCATTAATATGTGCTTTATAAACAACCAGTATCCTAGTAATATGAATGCTAATAAGCATCTAGATAATTGTGAGAATTTTAGGGGATTTTTATTTTACTTAATTTAGGACAGTTTTTCCTAAAGGATTCTATGAAATGGTAAAACACAAGCTGACTATCCCAAATGTCAATATTCAACATTGGGTTTCACTGAATTTTCCCAAAGTTCCAAAGCAAAGGCAGACAGCACTTCAGACCAGCAGAACAAGCCCAGTGCACCATGGGAGGAAGACGCCCCACAAAGGTACAGTATGAGATCATGTGCTCAAATTAATAACAATATATCAGATGGTACTTTTGCATTCTATTAGAATTTTTTGTATGTGATTGTAGAATTTATTCATATTTAAATAAGCTTTTATTTGTTTTTTTTTGTTTTTTTTTTAACAAATTTTGTTTTGTTTCAGCTTTAGTTTTTAACGTTTAGTTTTTCATCTGATTTTTTTTTTTCCAGTTACAAAAATCTATTTTAAAAATTTTTAAGTTTTATTATAGTTGTATCAATATTTTGAATGGGCTTTGAGTTTTGTATTTTTTATTTTTCATGTTAATTTTAGTGATATCGTAATGTGCTTATGTTATTTTATTATTATTATTATTATTATTAAATATTGGTATTTAGGTTCAATTTACTTTTATTTCAGTTCTGGTTAGTTTTCGTTTTTATTTATTTCCAGTTAATAATTTTAGTTCTTCAAGGCCAAGGCAACATTTCTAATTTTCATTTAGTTTTAAGTTTTTCAACTAATATTTATTTGATTTATTTCAATTAACAGAAATGTTTTAATTGTTTTAGTTGACGATAATAACCCTGAATAACACTGATTCATATTCATGTCCTGTGGTGTTTGTGATTGTATTTTGTTATGTTCATTCTCGTCCTCTCTAAGCTGTCCCTTCTTTGTTTTTCCTCAGCGGACTGTACAACTCGGCCAGTGAGCGGAACAAATCTCCCAAATTCCCAAAAGCTCACAGACGTTCACCCTCAGGGGGCAGCGAGAACGAGACATCTCACTCAGCCCGCCGCAGGTGTGTGCTCAAGGGTGCACCATTGTGTTCGCATGTATTTCATTTCTGCATTAACACTCATTTATGACCTTAGCTGTGTTCACATTCACTATTCCCTACATTACTCCACTAATATACTCGAAGGTGATATACATACTCGCTGAGTGCACAGGAAGGGACATCACTTTAACAACTCTGTCATGGAAACTAGCATTTATAAACCTTACTCAAACAATTTAATAATCAATTAAAATATGCATACCTGTATGATATTACACTGCACCCACATTGGACCAGCGGTTTGTAAAATGGATGGATGCACCATCTTCTGGTCAAACGTGGGGATTCATTCATTCTCAGTGCATTATGGGTATACTCTAGCCGTTGAGTGTACATCGGTTGAGCACGCATTATGGGATTGAACGAGTGCACTCGATAACGTCCACTACGGTTTCGGACGCCACTACAAATGGCTGTCTTCTCAAATAGTGCCTTGAAACGTGCAGCATTATTCAATGGGTTGATGTAATTTCCACTGAAACAGGAAGACGGATATATCAAGCAGCTCCTCCCCTTTTTTTAAAACAGCCAATAGCGTTTAGTTTATATCACAGCTCGGCCAGAGCTGTTGAGCTCCGTAAAGCCTCAGTTTCCTCCTATTCTCCTCCATATAGCATTCTGTGTAGAATTTAAACGGGTCCGATACGTTTTGTCGACTCGCGCTCATGATGCCAGAACAGACTGTGCATGCTGTGCCAGTTCACTGCAATGGAAAGCATATATTTACACTGTCTTAATCGATCCCTATCCCCTATGTAGTGCACTAGTGCCATTCACCATTTAGAAAATAGTAAATGTGTGAACAAGTGACCGATTTCAGCCGCAGCTTCAGCGTCTGTTTGTAATGTGGGGGGCGGGACGCTTTAGTTTCTAAAGAGCATTTGATTGGACAGAAAAACTGACGAGTGAAGTGTCATCAAAATGGTCATCAGTTTTTAATGCTTATATCTTCTAAATTGGAATTATGTCTTTTTTTTTTTTGGAGCACACGAGCTTATAGCTAACATATTCATACTGAAAGCTAAAATACTTCCATTTTCATTTCATGGGGACTGCAGTTTGAGAAAGCACCTGAGTCTTTGACCATCAACACTGAATCTGAATCCAGATGCATTTGCTCCCTCTAGTGGAATTAAACTGGAACAAACGTCCTTACCCCTTATTTGTACTAAGAGGCCCAAAACAAAGAGTTGCATCTGAATGAAAAAGTCTTGATTTACTTAATAATTGATAACACACTGAATTTCTACAATAGTTTTTGGCATCATGTGAACATGGTTTTTCTAGATATTTCTAGAAACTCTCATTGTTTGGCTGTAAAATGGTGAATGGTTTACTCCAGCATCAATAAGACACGAGTCCCGCCGCAGTCGAGGAACTGATGAAAGAATGGCTGAGAATAAATAAATACTGATAAATCCTCAAAGCATCGCAGGCGTTTGTGTCTGTCAGAGATGATGAACAGTCGGTGTTTCAATTTAAACGCCCTTCCTTGTGTTTTGTTTCGACAGGAGGAGTCAAACCACTGACGACCCACAGGCCAGCAAACAGCACCGGAGGAGGTTCGCTTTTATTCAGTCGCTCCTTTAGATTTCAACACATTCACAACTAATATAGGATTACAAAAAGGAAACAATCAGTGTTTGGTGTCTCACAGCTCTTTGTTTATATTCTTTTCAAGACAACTTTGTCTCTGGCTGTTTTCAAGTAGGACCAGACACATTTTTTATTTATTTTATTTATTTATTTATTTATTTATTTTTTTTCAATGCAAACGCTACAGAATTGATTGTGTTAAACAGCTGAGTGTGCATCACTCTTTTGGGGAACTGAAAACACAATCAGTTTAACCAAAATGTTTAATAAATGTACATGCATGTAGATGGAGATTTGTTGTTTTTATATATATATATATATATATATATATATATATATATATAGATACATACATATAATACTATTTTTCAAACTGATGTTGATAATCATTTTAGAACTGTTCAGGAATGTGTGTCCCTCTTTCATTCTGTCCTGTCACCTTTTGACCCCTCTGATTTGCTCCATTAGATCACGTTCCCGTGGCAACACCAGCAGTGGCAGCGAATCCGAGAATTCCAACAGGGAACATCGTAAAAAAAGAAACCGGTGTGTGTTTCCACTGAGACAATAAAACGGCACAGGACTACTGTCCTGGTGCTCTCGTGAAATATACGCACATTAGAAATGATATAATTTAATGGTCTTAAAAAAATGATTGCAGGAAATCTTTGGGAAAAGCAGAAAATATGAATTTGAATCACAATACCAATGCATTCACTATTAAAACTCTATAAAACAATACGTCTGTGCGCCGCAGGTCCCGTCAGGAGAACGAGATGGTGGATTCTGGTCCGCAGTGGGAGGTTGTGCTGCGCAGACAGAAAGAAAAAGCACAGAACGATCCGAACCATCGGCGCTCACGACACCGCTCACGATCGTAAGCCCTGTTAACCACTTAATGAACAAAATTTAAAAAAAAAAAATTCTTTACAAAAAAGATGACATATGTGTTATTTGTTGAGTTAAAGGGTTAGTTCACCCAAAAAATGTCAATTCTGTCATTAATTCTAATGTCTAATGTCGTTCTACACCTGTAAGATCTTCGTTCATCTTCAGAACACAAATGAAGATATTTTTGATGAAATCTGATGGTTCAGTGAGTCTCTATTGACAGCAAGATAATGAACACTTTCAGATGCTAAAACATATTTAAAACAGTTCATGCAGTTCAACCTTAATATTATAAAGTGACGAGGATACTTTTTGTGCGCCAAAAAACTAAATAACGACTTTTCAACACTATCTAGTGATGGACGATTTCAAAACACTGATTCATGAAGCTTTACGAATCTTTTGTTTCGAATCAGTGGTTCGAGCTCCAAAGTTTGGCAGTTTGATACAAGATCCGAATCACTGATTCGAAACAAAAAATTCGTAAAGCTTCGAAGCAGTGTTTTGAAATCCATATAAATATCTATATTTCCAATCTACATCTTTCAGTTGTATGTCTTGGCATAAATGCTTAGTTTTATGATTAAAGCTCTTTCAAAGTGTTCTAAAAACATATAATGCAATGCAACCGATGGATCATATTTGATACTCATATTTTAACAATGTTTCCATATAATGATGTATGAATGATCAAGTAAACTTAAGTTGCTGTCCATCTTAAAATATTACTAACAATATAAAATTTATTCATACATTTACGGTTTAAAATCAGTAAAGATTTCACTGCAGAAAGACACGTGAACCAGGAGCTGAAAAGGACTTTTTTTTGTGAAAAAGTTGATTTATATGGTTAAATAATCAAAAATCAGTGATATGACCTATGTCTTGTGCCAGTCTCTGAACTCTTTCTCTTGACGTAGACGAAGTCCTGACGTTCAAGCTAAAGAGCAGCTCTGGAAACACATCCAGTGAGTTCAACGTCTCTCTTATCACTAATTAGACTCTATAATAAAGCAGAAGGTCATGATCATTTTGTGTTTGTGAACAGGAAGGAGCTGGTCGATCCCTCCGGTCTGTCTGAGGAGCAACTAAAGGAGATTCCATACAAGAAAGTGGAGTGAGTCCAATCAAATTGTCCTATGAAAAGATGTGCTAATCTGCAACTGTAATTTCATGGATCTCCTTTTACATTTCTAGCATATGCAAAACCGCATTCTTCCATCTTAAAAATATATCTTAACTACGACATATGCTCTCAATGACAAATGTAGAACAGTTAGTTAATGCATTCATGACCTCGAGACTAGATTACTGTAACACTCTATTGGGTGGTTGCCCTGCTCGCTTGATGAACAAACTACAGCTGGTCTAAAACGCAGCTGCTAGAGTCCTTACTAGAACCAGGAAGTATGACCATTTTAGCCCGGTTCTGTCAAAACTGCACTGGCTCCCTATTAAACATCGTATAGATTTGAAAATATTGCTAATTACTTACAAAGCACTAAATGGCTTAGCTCCTGAATGAACTCTTAATGCAATATAGTCCTTCGCGTCTATTACGATCTCAGAATTCTGGCCACTTGCTAATACCTAGAATATCAAAATCAACCGCAGGCGGTTGATCCTCTTCCTATTTGGCACCTAAACTCTGGAACAATCTTCCTAGCATTGTTTCGGGAAGCAGACACACTCTGTCAGTTTAAATCTAGACTAAAACCGCATCTCTTTAACCTGGCATACACATGACGCACTATCAATTTATGTATTCATATCCCTTAAATTACTGTTAGGCTGCGTAGATCGGGTCAGCCGGAACTGGGAATTCTTCCTATAACACCGGATGTACTCGTTACATCAGAAGAAGGATGGCATCTACGCAAATTTTAGTCTCTGCTTTTCCCGAGGGTCACCATTGGATCCGGGCCGTGTCCGGGTCAGATGGAGAACCTGCACCTATACACGACAGCAACACAGCCCTGAAGTGTCAGCAGAGACTTCAGTTCCAGTGCATTACATTGACAATAAGTCAATTCAGCTCTCTGAGCCTCTAAAACTGTCCCTGATGAGCTGATGGTAAATCTGATGTTTTGGGATATCAGTGCGATGAACGCTGAGTTTGCAGTAACCCAGAAAAGATGCTTTTAAAGACTAGAGCCCGTGTGGCACCAAAGTGCAAACAACTGCATGTATCTCGTTTCAGAACACAAGGTGACCCGATCAAGATCCGCCATTCACATTCTCCCAGGAGCTTCCGGCAGTATCGGCGCTCCAATTGTTCGGACGGCGAGAGATCAGTACTCTCCGAGGTCAAGTAAGTCCTAAAGGGTCAAAAGTATTTTTCATAGCACAGTCACTGTTCTTGATTTTAAAGAAGACATACAGTATTTTGCCCTTGATTTAGTTTTTTGGCTCTACTAGAACAGGTTTTCATGCTTGAATGCTTGAAAACCATATTTGATTGTTGCAGCACCTCTTTTTTCAGTCTGTCAGTAACGCTCTTGATGCGTCCCAATTCGCTTACTTATACCACGCCCTAAAAGTATGTACACGTTTTGTGCAGAAAAAGTACAATGATTTGAGTGTGCAGGAAAAGAATAGACAAGCTTTGGGACATCCGATCACATCATAAAATAGCGTTTCTGTCGCTTACTTACGCGCACCTGTCAATCATCTTGTCACAGTTCACATCCTCCACATTTCATTTCATTTTATTTCCTACCATATCAAAGAGAAATGATCTCTTAATGCTGAGACTCTCATTTTAATGCATAACGACGCATTTAAAAGTTAATGGCCAAACGATCTTTATAAAAGTTCACATTGTTGTTGCGGCTGAAATATAACATCTTGACGGATAACATTAAATAAATATTTTTATCAGGTTAAATTAGTATTAGCAGGTTACTGGGTGGGTTACTTTTAAAATGTATTTCACTACAGATTACAAAATACATGCTATAAAAAGTCATTTGTAACGTATTTCGTTACATTACTCAAGTTTAGTAACTTAATCTAAATACTTTAGAATACTTTGGAATACTAATAAGTGTGGAACAAACACAAAAAAGGTCATTGAGAGTTTTTAATCTCACAATTCTGACTTTTTCCCTCAGAATTGCGTGATATAAAGTTGCAATTGCGTGTTATAAAGTCAGAATTATGAGATATAAACTCGCAATATTGAGAAAAGTCAGAATTATGATATATAAACTCACAATATTGAGAAAAAGTCAGAATTATGAGATATAAACTCGCAATATTGAGAAAAAATCAGAATTATGAGATATAAACTCGCAATATTGAGAAAAGTCAAAATTATGAGATATAAACTCACAATATTGAAAAAAAGTCAAAATTATGAGATATAAACTCACAACATTGAGAAAAAGTCAGAATTATGAGATATAAACTCGCAATATTGAGAAAAGTCAGAATTATGAGATATAAACTCACAATATTGAAAAAAAGTCAGAATTATGAGATATAAACTCGCAATATTGAGAAAAGTCAAAATTATGAGATATAAACTCGCAATATTGAGAAAAAGTCAGAATTATGAGATATAAACTCACAATATTGAGAAAAAGTCAAAATTATGAGATATAAACTCGCAATATTGAGAAAAGTCAAAATTATGAGATATAAACTCACAATATTGAGAAAAAGTCAGAATTATGAGATATAAACTCGCAATATTGAGAAAAGTCAGAATTATGAGATATAAACTCGCAATATTGAGAAAAGTCAAAATTATGAGATATAAACTCACAATATTGAGAAAGAGTCAAAATTATGAGATATAAACTCACAATATTGAGAAAAGTCAGAATTATGAGATATAAACTCGCAATATTGAGAAAAGTCAGAATTATGAGATATAAACTCACAATATTGAGAAAAGTCAAAATTATGAGATATAAACTCACAATATTGAGAAAAGTCAAAATTATGAGATATAAACTCACAATATTGAGAAAAGTCAAAATTATGAGATATAAACTCACAATATTGAGAAAAGTCAAAATTATGAGATATAAATTCGCAATATTGAGAAAAGTCAAAATTATGAGATATAAACTCACAATATTGAGAAAAGTCAAAATTATGAGATATAAACTCACAATATTGAGAAAAGTCAGAATTATGAGATATAAACTCACAATATTGAGAAAAGTCAGAATTATGAGATATAAACTCACAATATTGAGAAAAGTCAGATTTATGAGATATAAACTCACAATATTGAGAAAAGTCAGAATTATGAGATATAAACTCACAATATTGAGAAAAGTCAGAATTATGAGATATAAACTCACAATATTGAGAAAAGTCAGAATTATGAGATATAAACTCACAATATTGAGAAAAGTCAGAATTATGAGATATAAACTCGCAATATTGAGAAAAGTCAAAATTATGAGATATAAACTCGCAATATTGAGAAAAAGTCAGAATTATGAGATATAAACTCGCAATATTGAGAAAAGTCAGAATTATGAGATATAAACTCGCAATATTGAGAAAAGTCAGAATTATGAGATATAAACTCACAATATTGAGAAAAAGTCAAAATTATGAGATATAAACTCGCAATATTGAGAAAAGTCAAAATTATGAGATATAAACTCACAATATTGAGAAAAGTCAAAATTATGAGATATAAACTCACAATATTGAGAAAAGTCAGAATTATGAGATATAAACTCACAATATTGAGAAAAGTCAAAATTATGAGATATAAACTCACAATATTGAGAAAAGTCAAAATTATGAGATATAAACTCACAATATTGAGAAAAAGTCAAAATTATGAGATATAAACTCGCAATATTGAGAAAAGTCAAAATTATGAGATATAAACTCGCAATATTGAGAAAAGTCATAATTATGAGATATAAACTCACAATATTGAGAAAAAGTCAAAATTATGAGATATAAACTCGCAATATTGAGAAAAGTCAAAATTATGAGATATAAACTCGCAATATTGAGAAAAGTCATAATTATGAGATATAAACTCACAATATTGAGAAAAAGTCAAAATTATGAGATATAAACTCGCAATATTGAGAAAAGTCAGAATTATGAGATATAAACTCACAATATTGAGAAAAGTCATAATTATGAGATATAAACTCACAATATTGAGAAAAAGTCAAAATTATGAGATATAAACTCGCAATATTGAGAAAAGTCATAATTATGAGATATAAACTCACAATATTGAGAAAAAGTCAAAATTATGAGATATAAACTCGCAATATTGAGAAAAGTCATAATTATGAGATATAAACTCACAATATTGAGAAAAAGTCAAAATTATGAGATATAAACTCGCAATATTGAGAAAAGTCAGAATTATGAGATATAAACTCACAATATTGAGAAAAGTCAAAATTATGAGATATAAACTCACAATATTGAGAAAAGTCAGAATTATGAGATATAAACTCACAATATTGAGAAAAGTCAAAATTATGAGATATAAACTCGCAATATTGAGAAAAGTCAGAATTATGAGATATAAACTCACAATATTGAGAAAAGTCAGAATTATGAGATATAAACTCACAATATTGAGAAAAGTCAGAATTATGAGATATAAACTCGCAATATTGAGAAAAGTCAAAATTATGAGATATAAACTCACAATATTGAGAAAAAGTCAAAATTATGAGATATAAACTCGCAATATTGAGAAAAGTCAAAATTATGAGATATAAACTCGCAATATTGAGAAAAGTCATAATTATGAGATATAAACTCACAATATTGAGAAAAAGTCAAAATTATGAGATATAAACTCGCAATATTGAGAAAAGTCAGAATTATGAGATATAAACTCACAATATTGAGAAAAGTCATAATTATGAGATATAAACTCACAATATTGAGAAAAAGTCAAAATTATGAGATATAAACTCGCAATATTGAGAAAAGTCATAATTATGAGATATAAACTCACAATATTGAGAAAAAGTCAAAATTATGAGATATAAACTCGCAATATTGAGAAAAGTCAGAATTATGAGATATAAACTCACAATATTGAGAAAAGTCAAAATTATGAGATATAAACTCGCAATATTGAGAAAAGTCAAAATTATGAGATATAAACTCACAATATTGAGAAAAAGTCAAAATTATGAGATATAAACTCGCAATATTGAGAAAAGTCAAAATTATGAGATATAAACTCACAATATTGAGAAAAGTCAAAATTATGAGATATAAACTCACAATATTGAGAAAAGTCAGAATTATGAGATATAAACTCACAATATTGAGAAAAGTCAAAATTATGAGATATAAACTCACAATATTGAGAAAAGTCAGAATTATGAGATATAAACTCACAATATTGAGAAAAGTCAGAATTATGAGATATAAACTCACAATATTGAGAAAAGTCAGAATTATGAGATATAAACTCACAATATTGAGAAAAGTCAGAATTATGAGATATAAACTCACAATATTGAGAAAAGTCAGAATTATGAGATATAAACTCACATATTGAGAAAAAGTCAGAATTATGAGATATAAACTCACAATATTGAGAAAAGTCAGAATTATGAGATATAAACTCACAATATTGAGAAAAGTCAGAATTATGAGATATAAACTCACATATTGAGAAAAAGTCAGAATTATGAGATATAAACTCGCAATATTGAGAAAAGTCAGAATTATGAGATATAAACTCGCAATATTGAGAAAAGTCAAAATTATGAGATATAAACTCACAATATTGAGAAAAAGTCAAAATTATGAGATATAAACTCGCAATATTGAGAAAAGTCAAAATTATGAGATATAAACTCGCAATATTGAGAAAAGTCATAATTATGAGATATAAACTCACAATATTGAGAAAAAGTCAAAATTATGAGATATAAACTCGCAATATTGAGAAAAGTCAGAATTATGAGATATAAACTCACAATATTGAGAAAAGTCATAATTATGAGATATAAACTCACAATATTGAGAAAAAGTCAAAATTATGAGATATAAACTCACAACATTGAGAAAAAGTCAGAATTATGAGATATAAACTCACATATTGAGAAAAAGTCAGAATTATGAGATATAAACTCGCAATATTGAGAAAAGTCAAAATTATGAGATATAAACTCACAACATTGAGAAAAAGTCAGAATTATGAGATATAAACTCGCAATATTGAGAAAAGTCAAAATTATGAGATATAAACTCACAACATTGAGAAAAAGTCAGAATTATGAGATATAAACTCGCAATATTGAGAAAAGTCAAAATTATGAGATTTAAACTCACAATATTGAGAAAAAGTCAGAATTATGAGATATAAACTCACAATATTGAGAAAAAGTCAAAATTATGAGATATAAACTCGCAATATTGAGAAAAGTCAAAATTATGAGATATAAACTCACAATATTGAGAAAAGTCAAAATTATGAGATATAAACTCACAATATTGAGAAAAAGTCAGAATTATGAGATATAAACTCGCAATATTGAGAAAAGTCAGAATTATGAGATATAAACTCGCAATATTGAGAAAAGTCAAAATTATGAGATATAAACTCACAATATTGAGAAAAAGTCAAAATTATGAGATATAAACTCGCAATATTGAGAAAAGTCAAAATTATGAGATATAAACTCACAATATTGAGAAAAGTCAAAATTATGAGATATAAACTCACAATATTGAGAAAAGTCAGAATTATGAGATATAAACTCACAATATTGAGAAAAGTCAAAATTATGAGATATAAACTCACAATATTGAGAAAAGTCAGAATTATGAGATATAAACTCACAATATTGAGAAAAGTCAGAATTATGAGATATAAACTCACAATATTGAGAAAAGTCAGAATTATGAGATATAAACTCACATATTGAGAAAAAGTCAGAATTATGAGATATAAACTCGCAATATTGAGAAAAGTCAGAATTATGAGATATAAACTCGCAATATTGAGAAAAGTCAAAATTATGAGATATAAACTCACAATATTGAGAAAAAGTCAAAATTATGAGATATAAACTCGCAATATTGAGAAAAGTCAAAATTATGAGATATAAACTCGCAATATTGAGAAAAGTCATAATTATGAGATATAAACTCACAATATTGAGAAAAAGTCAAAATTATGAGATATAAACTCGCAATATTGAGAAAAGTCAGAATTATGAGATATAAACTCACAATATTGAGAAAAGTCAGAATTATGAGATATAAACTCACAATATTGAGAAAAGTCAGAATTATGAGATATAAACTCACAATTTTGAGAAAAGTCAGAATTATGAGATATAAACTCACATATTGAGAAAAAGTCAGAATTATGAGATATAAACTCGCAATATTGAGAAAAGTCAGAATTATGAGATATAAACTCGCAATATTGAGAAAAGTCAAAATTATGAGATATAAACTCACAATATTGAGAAAAGTCATAATTATGAGATATAAACTCACAATATTGAGAAAAAGTCAAAATTATGAGATATAAACTCGCAATATTGAGAAAAGTCATAATTATGAGATATAAACTCACAATATTGAGAAAAAGTCAAAATTATGAGATATAAACTCGCAATATTGAGAAAAGTCAGAATTATGAGATATAAACTCGCAATATTGAGAAAAGTCAAAATTATGAGATATAAACTCACAATATTGAGAAAAGTCAAAATTATGAGATATAAACTCACAATATTGAGAAAAGTCAGAATTATGAGATATAAACTCACAATATTGAGAAAAGTCAAAATTATGAGATATAAACTCACAATATTGAGAAAAGTCAGAATTATGAGATATAAACTCACAATATTGAGAAAAGTCAGAATTATGAGATATAAACTCGCAATATTGAGAAAAGTCAAAATTATGAGATATAAACTCACAATATTGAGAAAAAGTCAAAATTATGAGATATAAACTCGCAATATTGAGAAAAGTCAAAATTATGAGATATAAACTCACAATATTGAGAAAAGTCAAAATTATGAGATATAAACTCACAATATTGAGAAAAGTCAGAATTATGAGATATAAACTCACAATATTGAGAAAAGTCAAAATTATGAGATATAAACTCACAATATTGAGAAAAGTCAAAATTATGAGATATAAACTCACAATATTGAGAAAAGTCAGAATTATGAGATATAAACTCACAATATTGAGAAAAGTCAGAATTATGAGATATAAACTCACAATATTGAGAAAAGTCAAAATTATGAGATATAAACTCACATATTGAGAAAAAGTCAGAATTATGAGATATAAACTCGCAATATTGAGAAAAGTCAGAATTATGAGATATAAACTCACAATATTGAGAAAAGTCAGAATTATGAGATATAAACTCACAATATTGAGAAAAGTCAGAATTATGAGATATAAACTCACAATATTGAGAAAAGTCAGAATTATGAGATATAAACTCACATATTGAGAAAAAGTCAGAATTATGAGATATAAACTCGCAATATTGAGAAAAGTCAGAATTATGAGATATAAACTCGCAATATTGAGAAAAGTCAAAATTATGAGATATAAACTCACAATATTGAGAAAAAGTCAAAATTATGAGATATAAACTCGCAATATTGAGAAAAGTCAAAATTATGAGATATAAACTCGCAATATTGAGAAAAGTCATAATTATGAGATATAAACTCACAATATTGAGAAAGTCAAAATTATGAGATATAAACTCACAATATTGAGAAAAGTCAAAATTATGAGATATAAACTCACAATATTGAGAAAAGTCAGAATTATGAGATATAAACTCACAATATTGAGAAAAGTCAGAATTATGAGATATAAACTCACAATATTGAGAAAAGTCAGAATTATGAGATATAAACTCACATATTGAGAAAAAGTCAGAATTATGAGATATAAACTCGCAATATTGAGAAAAGTCAGAATTATGAGATATAAACTCGCAATATTGAGAAAAGTCAAAATTATGAGATATAAACTCACAATATTGAGAAAAAGTCAAAATTATGAGATATAAACTCGCAATATTGAGAAAAGTCAAAATTATGAGATATAAACTCGCAATATTGAGAAAAGTCATAATTATGAGATATAAACTCACAATATTGAGAAAAAGTCAAAATTATGAGATATAAACTCGCAATATTGAGAAAAGTCATAATTATGAGATATAAACTCACAATATTGAGAAAAAGTCAAAATTATGAGATATAAACTCGCAATATTGAGAAAAGTCAGAATTATGAGATATAAACTCGCAATATTGAGAAAAGTCAAAATTATGAGATATAAACTCACAATATTGAGAAAAAGTCAAAATTATGAGATATAAACTCGCAATATTGAGAAAAGTCAAAATTATGAGATATAAACTCACAATATTGAGAAAAGTCAAAATTATGAGATATAAACTCACAATATTGAGAAAAGTCAAAATTATGAGATATAAACTCACAATATTGAGAAAAGTCAGAATTATGAGATATAAACTCACAATATTGAGAAAAGTCAGAATTATGAGATATAAACTCACAATATTGAGAAAAGTCATAATTATGAGATATAAACTCACAATATTGAGAAAAAGTCAGAATTATGAGATATAAACTCACAATATTGAGAAAAGTCAGAATTATGAGATATAAACTCGCAATATTGAGAAAAGTCAAAATTATGAGATATAAACTCACAATATTGAGAAAAAGTCAAAATAATGAGATATAAACTCACAATATTGAGAAAAGTCAGAATTATGAGATATAAACTCACATATTGAGAAAAAGTCAGAATTATGAGATATAAACTCACAATATTGAGAAAAGTCAGAATTATGAGATATAAACTCACATATTGAGAAAAAGTCAGAATTATGAGATATAAACTCACAATATTGAGAAAAGTCAGAATTATGAGATATAAACTCGCAATATTGAGAAAAGTCAAAATTATGAGATATAAACTCACAATATTGAGAAAAAGTCAAAATAATGAGATATAAACTCGCAATATTGAGAAAAGTCAAAATTATGAGATATAAACTCGCAATATTGAGAAAAGTCATAATTATGAGATATAAACTCACAATATTGAGAAAAAGTCAAAATTATGAGATATAAACTCGCAATATTGAGAAAAGTCAGAATTATGAGATATAAACTCACAATATTGAGAAAAGTCAGAATTATGAGATATAAACTCGCAATATTGAGAAAAGTCAAAATTATGAGATATAAACTCACAATATTGAGAAAAAGTCAAAATTATGAGATATAAACTCACAATATTGAGAAAAAGTCAAAATTATGAGATATAAACTCACAATATTGAGAAAAGTCAAAATTATGAGATATAAACTCACAATATTGAGAAAAAGTCAGAATTATGAGATATAAACTCACAATATTGAGAAAAGTCAGAATTATGAGATATAAACTCGCAATATTGAGAAAAGTCAGAATTATGAGATATAAACTCGCAATATTGAGAAAAGTCAGAATTATGAGATATAAACTCGCAATATTGAGAAAAGTCAAAATTATGAGATATAAACTCACAATATTGAGAAAAAGTCAAAATTATGAGATATAAACTCAATATTGAGAAAAAGTCAAAATTATGAGATATAAACTCACAATATTGAGAAAAAGTCAAAATTATGAGATATAAACTCGCAATATTGAGAAAAGTCAAAATTATGAGATATAAACTCACAATATTGAGAAAAGTCAAAATTATGAGATATAAACTCACAATATTGAGAAAAGTCAAAATTATGAGATATAAACTCACAATATTGAGAAAAGTCAGAATTATGAGATATAAACTCACAATATTGAGAAAAGTCAGAATTATGAGATATAAACTCACAATATTGAGAAAAGTCATAATTATGAGATATAAACTCACAATATTGAGAAAAAGTCAGAATTATGAGATATAAACTCACAATATTGAGAAAAGTCAGAATTATGAGATATAAACTCGCAATATTGAGAAAAGTCAAAATTATGAGATATAAACTCACAATATTGAGAAAAAGTCAAAATAATGAGATATAAACTCACAATATTGAGAAAAGTCAGAATTATGAGATATAAACTCACATATTGAGAAAAAGTCAGAATTATGAGATATAAACTCACAATATTGAGAAAAGTCAGAATTATGAGATATAAACTCACATATTGAGAAAAAGTCAGAATTATGAGATATAAACTCACAATATTGAGAAAAGTCAGAATTATGAGATATAAACTCGCAATATTGAGAAAAGTCAAAATTATGAGATATAAACTCACAATATTGAGAAAAAGTCAAAATAATGAGATATAAACTCGCAATATTGAGAAAAGTCAAAATTATGAGATATAAACTCGCAATATTGAGAAAAGTCATAATTATGAGATATAAACTCACAATATTGAGAAAAAGTCAAAATTATGAGATATAAACTCGCAATATTGAGAAAAGTCAGAATTATGAGATATAAACTCACAATATTGAGAAAAGTCAGAATTATGAGATATAAACTCGCAATATTGAGAAAAGTCAAAATTATGAGATATAAACTCACAATATTGAGAAAAAGTCAAAATTATGAGATATAAACTCACAATATTGAGAAAAAGTCAAAATTATGAGATATAAACTCACAATATTGAGAAAAGTCAAAATTATGAGATATAAACTCACAATATTGAGAAAAAGTCAGAATTATGAGATATAAACTCACAATATTGAGAAAAGTCAGAATTATGAGATATAAACTCGCAATATTGAGAAAAGTCAGAATTATGAGATATAAACTCGCAATATTGAGAAAAGTCAGAATTATGAGATATAAACTCGCAATATTGAGAAAAGTCAAAATTATGAGATATAAACTCACAATATTGAGAAAAAGTCAAAATTATGAGATATAAACTCAATATTGAGAAAAAGTCAAAATTATGAGATATAAACTCACAATATTGAGAAAAAGTCAAAATTATGAGATATAAACTCGCAATATTGAGAAAAGTCAGAATTATGAGATATAAACTCACAATATTGAGAAAAGTCAGAATTATGAGATATAAACTCACAATATTGAGAAAAGTCAGAATTATGAGATATAAACTCGCAATATTGAGAAAAAGTCAGAATTATGAGATATAAACTCGCAATATTGAGAAAAGTCAGAATTATGAGATTTAAACTCACATACTAAATTCACAATTGCAAGAAAAAAAGTCAGTATTGCAAGTTTATATCTCCCAATTCTGACTTTATAACTTGCAATTGTGAGTTTAAATCTCGCAATTCTGAGAAAAAGAAGTCAGAATTGAGAAATGCAAACTCACAATTGTGAGGGAAAAAACAAATTGTGAGAAAAAGTTGCAGTGACCTTTTTTTTTACAATTATTAAATGACTCACAAACAACCATCACAAAACATGAAAACAGTCGAAAACATGAAACTTAACTTGCAGCATTACACACTCAGGAAAGATGAACATGTGAAAAAGCACAGTAGGACCTCTTTAATGCTCTTTCCACTCATTCATCTCTGCAGCTCTCGGACTGATCTGGTGCCTCCTCTCCCTGTTACCCGCACCGCAGACGTGCCCGGATCCAGCTCGACCCCTGCGCAGGTCGGACGCCTACCGTCTTCATTACTGCAAACGCCTACTTAAAGGTTTCATGCACCCAAAAATGAAAACTCTATGTCTCTTACTCACCCTCGTTCTATACCTGTAAGACCTTCGTTCATCTTCAGATCGCAAATGAAGATATTTTTGATGAAATCCAATGTTTCAGTGAGTCTCTATTGACAGATAATGAACACTTTCAGATGTCCAGAAAGATACTAAAACTTATTTAAAACAGTTCAACCTTAATATTATAAAGCGACGAGAATACTTTTTGTGCGCTAAAAAAACTAAATAACGACTTTTCAACAATATCTAGTGATGGACGATTTCAAAACACTGATTCGTGAAGCTTTACGAATCTTTTGATTCGAATCAATGGTTCGGAGCGGCAAAGTCACGTGATTTCAGTAAACGAGGCTTCGTTACATCATGAGTGATTCGAAATTTCGATAGTTCACGTGATTTTGGCAGTTTGATACACGAACTGAATCACTGATTCGAAACAAAAGATTCATAAAGCTTCAGTGTTTTGAAATCGTCCACCACTAGATATTGTTGAAAAGTCGTTATTTTGTTATAATAATTTATATTATAACAATATTTATAACATTAAGGTTGAACCGCTGCACTCACATGAACTGTTTTAAATATGTTTTAGTATCTTTCTGCGCATTTGAAAGTGTTCATGTCAATAGAGACTCGCTGAACCATCGGATTTGAACAAAAATATCTTCATTTGTGTTCTGAAGATGAACGAAGATCTTACGGGTGTAGAACGACATGATGGAGAGGAATAAATTCATTCATTTTTGGGTGAACTAACCCTTTAATTATTTATTTAGTGAAAGTTTCATTGCTTATTTAAATATGATCCTTTTAGAGTCATAAAGAATATAAAATATTCTGTCATTTCTACACCGACAGCTAAATTTGAACTGAATTGATTTCTGAAGGATCATGTGACGCTGAAGCTGAAAGTTCAGCTTTGCATCACAGGAATAAGTTACACTAAATAAAATATATTCAAATAGAAAACAATTCTTTTAAACTGTAATATTATTTCACAATATTACTTACTGTATTTTTTTAAAAAAATGTGAATTATTCTAAACTCTCTGACTGTCAAATGTTTCGTCATATAGTCAGCGTCTGCTGTTTCTCGCTGTAATGTGTGGCTGTTTTTGTTTTGTTGCTTTCAGAAGAAGAAAGGCTCCAAAGACACTCTCTCAGAGAGCTCTGAACAGGAAGCTAAAAGCACCGCCAAGGTGGTGAAGACCGTACACACATCGCGAGTGAAAACGGAAACGTGACCGATTTTTACCGTCGACGTGCGGCGGGGTTGCCGGCGAGAAATAAAAGTCGAGCTCTGCTGGACTGAAGTGATCCAGATACACGGACACCCTCGATGAAAATTCAAGCTACTTTCCTCACAGATCATGCCATAAATCAGTTTCATACCACAGTAAAATGTATTTCTTCACTGGTATAGATTCGATTTCCTACTGACAATCAAATGAAGGACCGTTGTATAGCGCACACCTCAGACTCTTTTGAACGCATTTTCGTACAGTATTAAAAGTCTGTGAGCTCAAGCAGCATGTGGGAATGGTGTTAAACAGTGCTTCGTATTATTATTGTTGTTCGTCGTGTCCTCAGATTGTAGAGTCGGCTCTGCTGTAGGAAATGTTGCTGCTGTATTTCCATTTTTGTTTTTGCACAAGGATGTAGACTCTCATTTCTGTTTAAACTAAATCACTGTAGCTAAACTGGAAGCTCAATTTCTTGAGTTTTAAAAACTTCTTGTCAATAAAGACAGTGCATTACATCCACACTGGGGTTATTTTACCTGCTTGCTGTGACACGCTGCAGCCAGTAGAGGGAGACACACAGTTGTGTAAAGATATTAAAGGGTTAGTTCACCCAAAAATGAAAATTATGTCATTAATTGCGCACCCTCATGTCGTTCTACACCCGTAAGATCTTCGGAACACAAATTGAGATTTTTTTTGATGAAATCTGATGGTTCGGTGAATCTCTATTGATGCCCAGAGAGGACTAAAACATATTGAAAACAGTTCATGTGAGTGAAGTAAGAAATTTTGTCCGACTTGAGAGGTTGAGTCTAGAAAGATCCAGCGACCATAGATGTAATAAATACATAGATGCCGCGTTGGACGCTGCGATACGTCAACGCGTCCGCCATATTGCTGAGGGCCGACTGCGCCGTAAACAAATAGCGAGCTGCGGTTTTTCTGGATAAAAACGAAAATAACGTTTACATTTATCAACCGATTTCAGTTGTTTATGGTGTACGTGATGTACTTAAAGTTCCATTACTTACAACCTCGATAGTAGACTTTAAAAAAATATTTATTTTAATAGTCAAAGCTGTATTTGGCTGCTTTATTCTTGGGTAAGAATTGTCAAGACGCCCATAATGAGATCATTTAAATTTTCACATTGAATTAAAAGATTTCTTATTGTGGAAAAGGCATTTTCTGTCTTTTAACCCATTTTTAGCTTTTCTTGTGTTTAGAATTGACCACCGTTGTGAAAATGAAGCAAATCATCAAATACAAATCACACAGGCTGCTTTCTGTATATTTATAGCACTTAAATGATACAGATAGATACTCCAAAACATACAATTACAAAGATAACTGATGGATCCTTTATGGTATGATATGATATGCTACAACTACAGTTGAATGCAAATAGTAAATAAAAGATAAAGTGAGAAGTAAGAGTAAATAGTTTCTTATAAAGGCCACAGAGGCCGGCCACCCCTCACTTGACTCCACCATGGCCGCCGGAACTCCCGCTCCGCCCTGGACTCCGCCCTGGACTCCGCCCTGGACTCCGCCCTGGCCGCCAGAGATCCAGGAGGACACCTGACCTGCCAGCTCCTGCCCACGGCCTCCAGGGTTCCCGACTTTGTTTGGCACGAGGTCGCGCCTTCCGGGAGGAGGGAGTACTGTCAGGAGTATGTCTTTCTGTTTGCATGTTTGTTTTCCTTTTCCACAGTTGCTCCTTTGTTTGTTTGTTTTTCCCGCCACTCGATTAGTCTTTATTGTTTGAATCATGTCAGCTGTGATTTTCAACCTTCAGTTTCTGTCTGGTCTTTGTCCGTCGTTGATGTTGTCACCTAGCTGTGTACTGTGTGGAATCGATCTCCTATTTTCCAGTAAAGTTCGACTTCCTTGTTGTGCGATTCTTTCCTGGACACTAGAAGCTTTCAGTGCATCTGAAAGTGTTTGTTGTCTCGCCAGCAAAAGAGGCCTCACTGAGCCATCGGATTTCATCAAAAATATCTTAATTTGTGTTCCGAAAATGAACAAAGGTTTAACGGGTGAGTAATTAATGACAGAATTTTCTTTTTTGGGTGAATTAACCCTTTAAATCAAGTGCAATATATAGAAAAGGTAATACTTTTACTGGGGAAATACTATATATGTACAACACAAATGGGCTCTTTGCAGTGCTGGGTATTGCATAAACTGGATTACGTAATCAGAGTCCAAAAATTAAGTAGGCCTACTTGGAATTAGACTGTATTATGTCTTAAAATACTTGTAATCAGACTGCAGTTTGCATGTTATTCTCACAGTGGCAGTAAATTATTCAGAATTCGTTGATTATCCCTACTGCTGCTTTTTTATCCTTTAAATTTTCCTTTCTAAAAGAGTCTACTGCTTCGATCCATTCAGAAGGTCAGGTTTGTGGAATTGCACACAGAAAACCCACAGCATTTGATCACTGAATTTACAGAAATCACTTAAAAAGTTTTATTTGAATCATCACTGTCTGTGAGAGTAATTTAACCATTTATTACTTGCTGTCTTTGGAAGGCTTTGTTATTCAAACACAATAAAATGTACAAATTGGCGTCATTATTTATATGTATATTTAACTACGACATAGTAATTATATATATATGTATGTATGTGTGTCTATGTATGTGTGTGTGTATGTATGTGTGTGTGTGTGTGTGTGTGTATGTGTATGTATGTGTGTGTGTGTGTGTGTGTGTGTATGTATATTATATATATATATATATATATATATATATATATATATATATACAATTACTATGTCGTAGTTAAATGATATATATATTTATATATATATTTATTTGTGTGTATATATATATATATATACAATTACTATGTCGTAGTTAAATGATATATATATTTATATATATATTTATTTGTGTGTATATATATATATATATACAATTACTATGTCGTAGTTAAATGATATATATATTTATATATATATTTATTGTGTGTATATATATATATATATATATATATATATATATATAATTTTTTTTAAAAAAAATCTAAAAATGTAAGATTTAATTACTTGACAGCTTTTCATTAAACTCTCAAACCCCAGTCTGGGAAACCCTGACGTAATATTTAATTCACTTCATGTTGTTGGTGACAGAGAACGCAATATATTTTCTTATTTTTAATATTCAATCGATTCAAATCGATGTGATAAACGAGTTCTGTGAAAAGTAATCCAAAAGTAATCCGATTATATTCGCTTGAATGTGTAATGTAACGGATTGCGTTACTAACTACGATTTATGATTGAAAATAATGTTTATTAAAAACAAGAAAAAAAGAAATATAAACAACATTTAAAAAAAAAAAAAAACAGTTGCGTCCACTAGACAAAAGAGCTTGATGTGACATTCAGTGATGGGTGTGTGTGCCCTCTGCGCATGCGCTCTCATCCTTCTCTCCCTCCTGACCTCCTCCCGGGTTTTGCGCTGCCGAACAACTTCTCCCGTGAAACCCGCTCAAATATAGCCATACAGATCCTGGCACACACATGAGGCATGGCAGCTCTCTTCGGGAAGATCCAGATCGGCATTTATGTGGAGATCAAGCGCAGTGATGGTGAGTCACACCCAGCAGCAGCTCGTTTATCAGGTTGAGGTGCAGTTTGTCGGCGCATCATCTTTGTTTAACCGAGTAAACCCGTTTAACACAAGACAGCTGATGCAAACGAAGGGAGAGGGTCGATATAGGCGTATGCCTACACATCCAATACCTTTCCGTCCTTGGCACGCCGCTGTATTGCCCCTTTTTGGGATGCATGCTCCTGCTAACCGTTAGCGAATTTACTAATTCTACTATGGCGGCGGCTTGACTCATTAATATTAATGAGGTCCTCCTGACGTTGCTTGGTAACCGCTTTAGAGCGTCTAGGCGCAGGATCTAATTGATAAGCATAAGGCATAACGTCACCATCGCTTATGCGCTAACGTCAGCCAATCAGATAAGGGTACATTGGAAACGTAACGTTACGTAATTAATATTCATAAGCCAATCCTTTGCCATAGTAGGTTCGTAAATTCGCAGTCTCGTAGCATCCTCCCCTGAGGAAGACGCCCAGAGACATCGCCTGAAAAACTCGTTTGTGCTGCTGTTTTAGTTTAATATTTTTTTCAATAGTTTAATTTGAGTTTAAATCATTGTCATTCCTGCAATGTACAAGTGTAAAGTGCAGCTTCATTTTTTTCTCTCTCTCTCTCTCTCTCTCTCTCTCTCTCTCTCTCTCTCTCTAACCTTTGGCCTATAGCTGGTTAGTCCATAGTAAAGGTGAAAGCTCCTACAATTTAGTGTTAGTTAATGTTTTTGAATGTATCTTCCTTTGTTTTAAAGTCTATTCATTCGATAATTTTTAAGTTATAATGTAAAATGTGGTCAGCGTATCACAAAGCAAACCCCTTTAGGACATTACCTTGTTTATTTTGCGATAATAACCGACTGGCTAGACTTTATTCCTTTCGTAACTTTTGTGCCCATTATTTTCCTCCAGTCAGACCTTTCAAAAACTCCCGTTTCTTATCATTTAAATCGTACTATGTTACGATTGACTGCAATATTTGATTGTGAATCACCTGTCCTTTGATGCCTAATGTATTGATGTTGAGTTGAGTAGTATTGTACTGTCAAATTTATTCATTTTGATTAATCGCAACTAACATACATTGATGGAAATAAATGTTTTGATGTTATTTCCATCAAAAGGTGCATCAATTTTTGGTCAAGATCTTGTATTGACAATACAAGAGGTGAGCACTCTTTAAAGTCTCCTCCAGCACAACCCAAAGAGGTGCCAACTGACCCTTCGCAAAACCCGCCGCCTGTTGCTATACCCGACAACCCATGCGCAAAAATACAGCAAAGAGGACACTGACAACATATGAAACGGTTTCATATTTAAAATATAGTATTTTTAAAGAAGTTTAATCAATAAATAGCGTCTAGAGTCTCTTTAATGTGTCGTGACAGATCGCTGGAGCTCCTCGTGAACCGATCATCTCTTCATACTAGTTTGGATTCGGCGTTATGATTGGCTAGATCGCCTGTCAATCAAACTGTTTGCGAAGGGTCAATTCCTGTGTGAAAATGATTCTTCAAGCTCCCTCCCAATCATTCCTGCACAATTTGAGCCTGATGAATCTTGTCATCCTGGAATATGGCCATGATATAACATGCTAGAAACCTTGCAATAATGATCCAGTCAGTATTTGCCTATTTAAATCCAAACATCAAACTTATTTTATTTTTTTTTAAGTGTATGTATACATGGCTCTAGTTTTGAGCGTTATCATGAGGCTGCAGATCTTTGCAGTAAACCATTGTTTTATTATCTCTTTCAGGCCGAATACACCAGGCCATGGTGACGTCACTGAATGAAGACAATGAGAGTGTGACGGTGGAGTGGATTGAAAACGGAGACACGAAAGGGAAAGAGGTGAATGTCTGATGGACTTTCATATGTCCATCAAATTGGCATAACGCACTAAAGACAAAAGCTCGTGCCTGCCTCATGTTTTTAAGCTTGTTGCTGTTGTGCATCTCTCATAGAGACACACAGATATAATATTGATGTGTCAGGATCAGGAGAGATTTATTCTAAAGCAGCTTTTGTACCTTTGCCTTAAATAGCTTCTAGGTTATCAGCAGTCTTTAGTCAGTAAATGCTGCGCATAAAATATCCCTCACATGTTGCTCTTTCATAGCTTAAGGCCCGGTTTCACAAACGGGGCTTAGATTAAGCCAGGACTAGTCCTTCGTTCATTCAGGGCATTTAAGTAGCTTTAGAGCTTTAGAAAAAAAAAATACGGGTGTGCATCTTGAGACTAAACAATGGAAGCGACATATTTTAAGATGTGTTAAGGCAAGTTGCTTTCAGTTAAATCAGCTCAAGTCTGGGCAAATGTTTCATAAAACTCAACTTGATCTCAGATGTTTCTCCAATCAATCCTCATGTGGAATAGAGCTATAAAAATGAATCTGTGAGCAGCTCAGATCATTTGGTCCTGAAGGACATTTTTCAAAATTCTAAAAAAAAAATTTATTACAAAATACTATATATGATTTTGTTGTTATTGTTATTTATTGTTTTTATATGTTGAATTTTTTAAAAGTTTTTTTTTAAAGTGTTCTAAATAAGTATTGAAATGTGAGAATAATTTTAAATACTGTTAAATATTGCCATGAATTTCGCCATATATGGTGTTAAATCATGCATAAATAAATAAACATTTGATCCTGAAGGACATTTTTCAAAATTCTAAAAAAAAAATTTTATTACAAAATACTATATATGATTTTGTTGTTATTGTTATTTATTGTTTTTATATATTGATTTTTTTTAAGAGTTTTTTATAGTATTGAAATGTGAGAATAATTTTAAATACTGTTAATATTGCCATGAATTTCGCCATATATGGTGTTAAATCATGCATAAATAAATAAACATTTGATCCTGAAGGACATTTTTCAAAATTCTAAAAAAAAAAAATTTTATTACAAAATACTATATATGATTTTGTTGTTATTGTTATTTATTGTTTTTATATATTGATTTTTTTTTAAGAGTTTTTTATAGTATTGAAATGTGAGAATAATTTTAAATACTGTTAATATTGCCATGAATTTCGCCATATGTGGTGTTAAATCATGCATAAATAAATAAACATTTGATCCTGAAGGACATTTTTCAAAATTCTAAAAAAAAAAATTTATTACAAAATACTATATATGATTTTGTTGTTATTGTTATTTATTGTTTTTGTATATTGATTTTTTTTAAGAGTTTTTTATAGTATTGAAATGTGAGAATAATTTTAAATACTGTTAATATTGCCATGAATTTCGCCATATGTGGTGTTAAATCACGCATAAATAAATAAATAAACATTTGATCCTGGAGGAATTTAATGAGAAATATTTGAGTTCATGTTGAGGTCTGTGACTTTTGATTGCGGGCAAATCTGAGCACACGTTGAGATCTGTTTGTAATTGAACCGTGTCTCTATTTGCTCTCTGTTAAATCCTTGTGCTGTTGAAAATCCTTAACCTAATTTGGTGTAAAATGCACCTCAGTTTTTGAGTGACAATTTCACTTTAAAACAAAAAAGGTGCATAAACTCAGATCAACGAAGCCTTCGGTCATTCAGTTCCAGAAATAAATACAAAAACCTGTGCTAAGTGAAAGAAAACAAGTTGATAAAAAGATTGAATCCAGTATTTGGTTATAACAAAGCATAACAAGAGATTTCTTTTTACATTTTTCATCATTTAGCAGACGCTTTTATCCAAAACGACTTACAAGGAGAGCAATTAGGGGTTAGGTGTCTTGCTCAAGGGCACTTTAGTCATGGTATCGAAGGTGGAGAGAGTGCTGTTCATTCACTATCCCCACTTTCAATTCCTGTCAGCGTGGGAATCGAACCAGCAACCTTCAGATTACAAGCCCGACTCCCTCACCACTAGGCCACGACTACCCTTTTTACCCTAGATTTTTAAGCAATATTTTGTTGGCCAGTTTTTTTGCATAAGAACAGGGCTGGGTGGGTTACTTTTCAAATGTATTTCACTACAGATTACAAAATACATGCTTTAAAAAGTCATTTGTATCTAAATACTTTCGAATGCTTTGGAATTCTAAAGTATGCAAAACAAAACAAAAAGTTAATTATGAGGTTTTTCTGACTTTTTTCTCAGAATTGCATGATATAAAGTTGCAATTGACCCTTGGCATACAGTTTGATTGACCAATCATAACCCTGAATCCGCCATTTTGTCCGTCAAAGCGGTCAGGGGAGTTAGTAGATTAACATCGGTGAACTTGAACTTGATAAATTGTGTGTCCTCACGTCTTGAAACAACATTCCTTCTGATGTTCATTCATGTTTATTTGATGCTATAAATGAACTAGTATGAAGAGACGGTCGCTTCACGTCACATTAAACACACTAGACACTATTTATTGATTAAACTTCTTTAAAAAATGACAATTTTAAATATGAAACTGTTTCATTCGTTGTCAGTGTCTCTTTGCTCCAGGATGTATTTTTCACTGCGTGAGAACATGATGTGTGGCGTGAGAGCGCACGACTTGTCGGACTGGGGGCGGGTTTTGCGAAGGGTCAATTGCGAGTTATAAAGTTATAATTGTGAGATATAAACTCTCGATATTGAGAAAAGATGTCAGAATTCTGAGATTTAAACTCTATTTTGAGGGGGGAAAAAAGTCAGAATTGCGAAAAAAGTCAGAACTGTGAGATATAAACTTGCAATTTCCCAGAAAAAAAGTCAGAATTGCAAGAAAAGAAGTCAGAATTGTGATATTAACTCGCAATTCCGAGAAAAAAACAGTCAGAATTCCGTTATTTTTTATAACTTTCAATTATTATTAAATATTAAAATTTGGAAATATTAAAAATGTTGTTAAAATTATTAAAATGTTAAGAGCTATGCTTGTCACAGTTTACATTAATGTTTGAATTTTAATGTCATTTATTTCATTCAAAGTAATCACTTTGGTAATCTAAAACACTTTTCAGATGTAACTGTAATCTGATTACCACCCATTTCAAATGAAATACAGTTATTCAAATTTTGTATTTTAAATACGTAACTAAGTTAAATGTATTTCCCTTCCTATGAACACCACAAGTGTAAAGTGAAACCCTGGCAAAAATGAAAAAAAAAAATTTACACAAATTATTCAGTAGGGATGCAGCGACATGCAAATTTTGGCCGATATCGATAACCGATAATTATTAATATTTGAAAGCCGATAACTGCAATACAGCCCGATAATTCTAAACCAAAATCTTTTTATCATTTTTGAGAGCCTGATTACAAAACCAAAAGTCTCCGCATTAAAAGCCATGTCCCAAGCACACAATTATAATGCTCTCATTATTATTTTATGTAGCCTATATGACAGATTTGCGCTGCACTCAACTGTATTTTCCATTTTGAAGCGATTCCAATCATATTTCAAGCACTCTTGCAGTGAATGCCATTGGTTTGCTACTAAACACACAAAAGTGACATATGTAAATAGATTAATTAGAATTATTAAAATAATTGATTCTAAAGAATGTAATTTTTTTAAACAATTGTTTTAAATAAATAATTTGGATAACATGAATATAATGTAAATACACACACACATATATATATATATATATATATATATATACATATATATATATAAATTGATTATATTTAGAATTTTATAAATAGTATAAATAAATGTATAATAATTTTAATAATACAATTCTAATATTAATATTATATTTATGAATGGATATATAATAAAAATACAATGATTTTAAATAATTTATAATATAATAATTTACAATTCAATTTTTAAAAACAAAAATGTGTTTTATGTTTTATGCAAAAAGATTTTATGTAAATTATTTTGTTTTATATAAAGGATTTGAATGTGAATATATGATTATGTACAAACGTATTTTATAAAAGGCATAATGTATATAAATTCCATTTTTATATTCTTGTTATACATTATATAAACAATATATACAACATATAAACAATATATCATGCATCCCTAAAATTCAGTAAATTTTAGTCCTGCGCTTTAACAGAAAATCCTCTCCGCTTCAAAATTGCTGTCCAGGAGAAACTGTTGCGATACTGAGATCTCATTTGTCATTTTTCTGTCCCGTATTATATTTAGCAGCTTTTACAACTGTGGAAAGTCCTGTGCGCTCATGTGCCGTGAGTAAAAGTGCTCTTGAAACTGACAACCTTCTTCTTGAACAGATCGACCTGGAAAGCATATTTGCACTAAATCCAGATGTTGCACCTGAAGAGGAAATCCCACAAAGTCCCGAAACCCCTCCGCCACCCGTGTCGAGTGCCATCAAAAGCAACAAGATCCCCCAAAACAAGGTTAGTGTCCATTTCGCGACACCATTACGGTCGTAACCAAGATGATTGTAGCGCACTTCTCAAATGGATTTCCAGACGGCAGTCATAAAGTCTGTTTGCAGCTTTTACGTTCAAATCAATGCAGGCTGGGTAAATTCCTGTCGTTAAACACTTCATCCTACATTGGGGGATTACCCATAAGCCCTTGTGCTTGAATAATTAAATGAGCCAAATTAGCCATTTGTAATATTAGTAATGCTACTTTTTTCCATTTAACGCACTCACAGCAGATAACTGTCAACACAAAGTCCTAACGTGGCATAAATTCACTGTGAAGGATTTCATTTTGTAGCTAGACTGCAGACTGGATTGTACAAAACATGATTATTTTCTCCGATCCATCTCTCGTAGAATCGTCGAACCGTAGCGCCGCCAAAAAATGAAACTCCTGCGAGGGATAATAGAGGTATGATGCACAAGTCATGCAAAAATAAACTCGTACTGGTGCCAGTTTAGTTATTTTAGATGAAATTGTGCTTTTTAAAAAAAATTTTATCTTTCATTTATCTCTATTTCACTTATATTTTATATTTCATCTTAAACTTATTTCAGTTAGTTGTGTGGCAACATTTCTCAATTTCATTCAATTATTTAAAGTTTTTCATATTTTTTTTGGTCACACTTTAGGGTCCAATTCTCACTCTTAACTAACTATTAACTATGACTAGGAAGTTGTTAAGTTTAGGTAATGGGCAGGATTAAGGGATGTAGAATATGATCAAGAAGAATAAGGCATTAATATGTGCTTTATAAGTACTAATAAATATCATAGTAATATGAATGCTAAAACACAACTACAGGGAGTGCAGAATTATTAGGCAAGTTGTATTTTTGAGGATTAATTTTATTATTGAACAACAACCATGTTCTCAATGAACACAAAAAACTCATTAATATCAAAGCTGAATATTTTTGGAAGTTTTAGTTTTTAGTTTTAGCTATTTTAGGGGGATATCTGTGTGTGCAGGTGACTATTACTGTGCATAATTATTAGGCACCTTAACAAAAAACAAATTGATACCCATTTCAATTATTTATTTTTACCAGTGAAACCAATATAACATCTCAACATTCACAAATATACATTTCTGACATTCAAAAACCAAACAAAAACAAATCAGTGACCAATATAGCCACCTTTCTTTGCAAGGACACTCAAAAGCCTGCCATCCATGGATTCTGTCAGTGTTTTGATCTGTTCACCATCAACCACAGCCTCCCAGACACTGTTCAGAGAGGTGTACTGTTTTCCCTCCTTGTAAATCGCACATTTGATGATGGACCACAGGTTCTCAATGGGGTTCAGATCAGGTGAACAAGGAGGCCATATCATTAGATTTTCTTCTTTTATACCCTTTCTTGCCAGCCACGCTGTGGAGTACTTGGACGCGTGTGATGGAGCATTGTCCTGCATGAAAATCATGTTTTTCTTGAAGGATGTAGACTTCTTCCTGTACCACTGCTTGAAGAAGGTGTCTTCCAGAAACTGGCAGTAGGACTGGGAGTTGAGCTTGACTCCATCCTCAACCCGAAAAGGCCCCACAAGCTCATCTTTGATGATACCAGCCCAAACCAGTACTCCACCTCCACCTTGCTGGCGTCTGAGTCGGACTGGAGCTCTCTGCCCTTTACCAATCCAGCCACGGACCCATCCATCTGGCCCATCAAGACTCACTCTCATTTCATCAGTCCATAAAACCTTAGAAAAATCAGTCTTGAGATATTTCTTGGCCCAGTCTTGACGTTTCAGCTTGTGTGTCTTGTTCAGTGGTGGTCGACTTTCTGCCTTTCTTACCTTGGCCATGTCTCTGAGTATTGCACACCTTGTGCTTTTGGGCACTCCAGTGATGTTGCAGCTCTGAAATATGGCCAAACTGGTGGCAAGTGGCATCTTGGCAGCTGCACGCTTGACTTTTCTCAGTTCACGGGCAGTTATTTTGCGCCTTGGTTTTTCCACACGCTTCTTGCGACCCTGTTGACTATTTTGAATGAAACGCTTGATTGTTCGATGTTCACGCTTCAGAAGCTTGGCTATTTTAAGACTTCTGCATCCCTCTGCAATATATCTCACTATTTTTGACTTTTCTGAGCCTGTCAAGTCCTTCTTTTGACCCATTTTGCCAAAGGAAAGGAAGTTGCCTAATAATTATGCACACCTGATAAAGGGTGTTGATGTCATTAGACCACGCCCCTTCTCATTACAGAGATGCACATCACCTAATATGCTTAATTGGTAGTAGGCTTTCCAGCCTATACAGCTTGGAGTAAGACAACATGCATAACGAGGATGATGTGGTCAAAATACTCATTTGCCTAATAATTCTGCACTCCCTGTAGATAATAGTGAGAATTGGAGCCTAAAGTATTTCAGCTTCATTTTAATAATACTGCTTGAAAATTGATTCATAGACAAAGATAAATTGTGCTTAACTTTTTTTTTTTCAGTAGTTTAAAGCCATGCTGATTTCAAAAGTTTTCATTCGTATCACTTTTTGATAATATCATTCCCATATTTCCGTTTGTGTTGTTTCAGAGTTGTGATAACTTGCTAATGTGTAAAACACTGATAAAGAAGAGTCATAAATAAACGTATGTGTCTGCAGGTTCCCATTATTCAGTGTCTGTAGGTACGACTCGAGCGCGGCCGAGCCAACAGACCGAACCTCCTCCAGCAGCGCCGGCGCCGCCTCCGCCGGCACAACAAACCCTACAGCAGCAGCAGAACGGTACCTCATCACACATCAGCCTCCTTTTTTAATTGTTATACAGAAATGACTATTTATATTTAGCAAGGATGCATTAAATTGATCAGTGACAGTAAAGACTTTTATAATGTTACAAATGAATGCTGTTCTTTTGAACTTTCTGTTCAGCAAAGAAAATAATGAATCACATAGTGCTAATTAACTAATTAATCGTTCATTTTTTTTCTGTAATTAATCACTTCTTCTGAATGAAGGCCAGCATCACTGATACTAATTCTGGTTCTGATGTCTCTATGAAATTGAGAAAATTAAAAAAAAATTTTTTTTTTTTTTTTTAAAACATTAATTATAGACATTGAATATTACAGCATTACTGAAAGCAATCAATTTCAACATTTATTAGGCTTTAAAAAATTTTTTAATTTAAGTGAACTTAAAACAATCTTCATAAACCCATTATAATAAATGTCATTTTTACCCTGTGGCCTGATATACAAATATACAGAAATTGATTTAGTTATCAAACACTTTACAGTCTTCACTGCGTAAACTATAAACTAAATAGTTGAATCCTTATTAAAGCTTCAGTTTTCTCTGTTATCGTTGTTCTTTGATGAACATTAATGACCGAAATCACAGGAACTGCTTTATTAGGCTGCTGTCACTTTAAGAGCTGCCGCCGCTAAACATGACGTGCATCTCATTCTCTCACAACTCTTCATTTAAGACGTTATTCGACTCATTTAAGAGCTCGTATGAGGATACTCGACAATACAGCGTTTTTAGCATCATTCTGTGCGTTATTGTTTGTTCAAGCGCGAAAGCAAACACGATACTGATGCGCGTCTTTCTGTGTCCTCGAGTCGTGTGTCGCACGCACACGACATTCACAGACAGTGCGTACTTTTTGTCTTGAATGGTTAAAAAGCATTTACGTGAATAAGAGCGTGATAAGAGCCAGATTATGACGGAAAAAACGGATCCTGCGTTATTTCACCCTTCGCCAGGATGAAACCACATTCCTCCTGATGTTCATTCATGTTTATTTGATGCTATAAATGAACTAGTGTGAAGAGATGATCGAGGAGCTCCAGCGATCTGTCACGACACATTAAACACACACTAGACGCTGTTTATTACAAAAATTTAAATTTGAGATTTTTTAATATCAAAAGTAACCTGCTTCGGTTTCGTGTTGCTCCACGATGTATTTTTCACTGCGTGAGAACATGATGTGTGGCGTGAGAGCGCATGACTTGTCAAACATAGCGACAGTAACTAAAGGGGGCGGGTCTTTGGCTCAATTGCGTTAAATATTTTAAACCCGTTAAACTGAAAAAAATTAATTGCATCAGAAAATGTTTCTCGAGCAGCAAATCATCATATTATAAGGATTTCTGAAGGATCATGTGAGACTTGAGTAATGATGCTGAAAATTCAGCTTTGGAAGAAATATCTAGGGATGTGTCCTTTACATGCAGTCTGCATGGCACAAGCTGATTGGCTCGCTTAAAAAGCCTCCACCTCCCCAGCTCCACCTGTCTAGATCTGCAATGGGATTTATGTATGTCTATTTATGCAGCAGCAGCAGCATATCTTACATGTTCACTGCAGCGTGCCTGTGTATCTATTAGCAGTAGCAAGTATATACTTGCTCAACAGCAGCAGCGTATTCATTAACATCGGCGTTCAAGAACATGCTAAAACTGTTCAAACTGTTTTTGATCAAATGCAGCCTTGGACTTCTTTCAGAAACGCCAACCCCAAATCTTTGAAGAATAGTGTAATTATTTTTGACACTCCTGTTGAGAGCCTTTATGAATCCCTGGGTGTGTGATCTCTGATCTCTGATCTGTGATCTGTGAGTGCATGAAGAGACTGCAGCAGTGACGGAGGAGCTGAGGGGCTCTCGGCGCCGTCACAAACAACTGCTGTCGCACCCAAACAAAAGCAGCATTTAGAGTTGTTTTCCAGAGATGAGCCCTCATGATGCCATTGTTGAGGGAATCACTCAAACACATTTAACGCAAGCTAATGCAACACTGACTTTGGAATTATGTCTAACAAAATGCTTATTAAGAAAAATGAGAGAATCAGGTTTAGCTGATTAATGTAACATCCATGTCTGTTTGCAGTGACAGAGTTTTCTGTGTGTGTCCTCAGCTCGCAGGAAGTCCAACTGCGTGAAGGAAGTGGAGAAGCTTCAGGAGAAGCGGGAGAGGAGACGGTTGCAGCAGCAGGAGCTGAGAGAGAAAAGGGCGCAGGTGACGACACACTGGCGCATTTCTGTGTGCTCACAGTGTTTGAAAAGTTTAGTGTTGCTAAATGTGTAACATTTTTTTTTTTTTTTTTGCCTAATGCGTATTATGATGATTTTTTTTTTCTTTATAGATATGTTGTATTATGTTGCTGCTTGCATATTATAATTATATAATTTTATCTTTTTGTTTTTTATTATTTCCTATAATTATTATTATTGTTGGCTTAGTGACGAATTGCTTATGTTTCTTTTTGTAATATGTAATACTTTAAATAAAATGAATATTTTAATAATTTTTTTTAAAAATAGCTAAAACTATAGTAGAAATGAATAGAGTAAAATCAATTGAAAAATATGAACCAAAATAATAATAAAAATAAAATAAAAAATTAATTCAGAATATTAATAAAAAACTATATATTATATAATTATAGTATTTAAATTATATAAAATTTGTGTCTGCTAATGAATAAATGTAAGCAAATAAATTTCTGGTTTTATTTGTTATAAAATATGTATTATTATTATTATTATTATTATTATTATTTAAAAAATAATAGGCAGTTTACAGTATACACTGCCCAGTATGTAATAAACTATTCTAAACGCATTATGAATGTTTCTAACAGTAGTTTGCGTCATTGATCACATGACCACATTAACTCAGCAGTTATCATCTCAGTAATTAAAAATTAATTTGCATTTCTAATCCAAAACATGACATCTCAAGAAAGTTAATGTCTTCCAACTCTTACAATATTAACTGAGAGTTTTTTTTATTACACAGGAAGTCGATGCCACAACCCCTAATTATGAAATCATGTGCATGATCCGAGACTTCAGAGCGAGTTTGGACTACAGACCGCTGACCACTGCAGATCTGGTGAATAACTGCATCATTTCCAGTCATCTCACAGTTATTATGTCATTTAATTTCCACACGGTTTATCAACTATATTCCATGTCACTGTAATACGTGTGTATTGTGCACTTTCTCAGATTGAGGACCACAGGATATGCGTGTGTGTGCGGACACGTCCGCTGAACAAGAAAGGTGAAGATGAAATCTTTTAATTCCACCGTACGCTCGTGGTGTTAGTGTGTAGTGTTTTTCACATCATCTGTTCACTCTCAGAGCTGACCATGAAGGATCTAGACGTCATCACCATCCCCAGTAAAGACGTGGTGATGGTCCACGAGCCCAAGCAGAAAGTGGATTTGACCAGATACCTGGAGAACCAGACGTTTCGCTTCGATTACGCTTTCGACGACACCTCGACAAACGAAATGGTTTACAGGTCCGATATTTGTGTTTACAGAGACATGGTGGAAAGAAAAGATTCGAGAGAGGAGTCTTGCAAAATAACAAATCTAAAAATATATATTTTTATGAAAATATTCAAAATAAATATAAATGTATTAAAAACATTAGGAAATATAAGAATGTAATTAGTTCAGTCACACACTGCACAAAGTAAGTACAGTAATATATAGTTCTATAAAAAATATTAAAAGGCATGTAAGTATAAGTATATTTATTGAAAATATATAAAAATATAATTTGTTCAGTCACGCACTGTACAAAGAAACAGAAATATACGTACTTTTTCATTTTTTTCTATAAAACTACATAAGTATATATTTTAAAAATATGTACATATAATTTGTTCATCACGCACTGTACAAAGTAACAATAGAAATATATAGTTCTATAAAATAAATATAATTTTTATATATATATATATATATATATATTTTACATAAAATCTTTTCACACATTTTTGTTTTGAATGTTTAGTAGACAACTATTGACCAATGGCATATAATGTATATATATATATATTTTAATGAATTTAAAAATAGGATTCAGTTGAATTGTAATGTTCGTAAAAAACAAAACAATAGAATGATTATATTATAAATTATTTAAAATCATTGTATTTTTATTATATATCCATTAATAAATATAATATTAATATTAGAATTTTGTTATTAAAATTATTATACATTTATTTATATTATTTATAAAATTCTAAATATAATCAATTTATTTATATATTAATTTATATATTATTTATATATAAAAATGTATAAGTCTATAAGTATATATGTATATTAAAAAAATTTGTATTATATAAATTATTAAAATTATATAAATTATAGTATAATTTGTTCAGTCTTGCACTGTACAAAGAAACAATCAAAAAATTAAGAAATTATATTAAAAAGTATGTGTATAAGTGTATGTGTATATATATATATATATATATATAATTAAAATTTATGTGTATCATTGCCGGTATGTATATATTAAGAAATGTTCAAATATTATTTCTTTAGTCGTGCACTGTACAAAGTAATGACAGAAATATTTAGTTAAAGTACGTAAGTGTGTGTAAGTATATATTAAAATATATACATTTATAAATTAAAAAATGTATAAAAATATATATTAAAATATAATTTGCTCAGTCACGCCCCTTACAAAGTTACAAATATAAAGTATATTTTTATAAAAATAGAAAATGGCATTGCATTCAAAAACTCTGAATAATGTGTCAGTATTTCTGATTAAAACTTAATTAATAATGACAATATGCCTCTGGATTTGATTGGCCTGCACGGCATTGGTTACATTAGCAGAAAGAAAATTAATTGCATGATGAAAACGACCATTTTTTGAATTAAAAATGTGCGCCGGTGAATTGTTCACGTTAAAATCATAGCCATTTCAGTTAGTTTTCATGTTCTAATGCGATCTGATGTCTCTGGTTGATGTGTTTCAGGTTTACTGCCCGGCCGCTGGTGGAGACCATATTTGAGAGGGGAATGGCGACCTGTTTTGCTTACGGTCAGACGGGCAGCGGGAAAACTCATGTAAGTATCTGACCGTAATCAAAACCAGATGACATCACGTTACAGGAAAAGATGTTCCCAGAGGGGCGTTCCATTCGCCTCAGTGTCGTAATCGATTTTCCCTTCATTCCAGACCATGGGAGGAGATTTCTCAGGGAAGAACCAGGACTGCTCCAAAGGGATCTATGCACTCGCTGGTATGCGTCAGACCCGAAGTTTTCCAGGATAAATATTGAGTTATTGTTTCCTGAATGTTCTTTTTTCTTTCAGCACGGGATGTTTTTCTTATGTTGAAAAAACCCAACTACAAGAAGTTGGATCTCCAGGTGTACGCGACGTTCTTTGAAATCTACAGCGGGAAGGCAAGTTCTCTATCGCGTGTGAATAATTAATGAGCTCATTTAATATTCATAAAGTGCATTAAGTCACTTTTCAACGGGCCGTGCAGGTGTTTGACCTTCTAAACAGGAAGGCGAAGCTGCGCGTTCTTGAGGACGGTAAGCAGCAGGTTCAGGTGGTCGGACTGCAGGAGCGAGAGGTCAAATGCACCGAGGACGTGCTCAAACTCATCGAGATGGGCAACAGCTGCAGGTGCGACCGATCGGATTGCTTTTATTTCCGCCAGTGGTATTGTTCAAACGGTTGTGTTAATCATCAATTTTTGTATCCGGTTTTCCTCAGGACGTCTGGACAGACCTCGGCGAACGCTCATTCGTCCCGCAGTCACGCTGTGTTTCAGATTATTCTCCGCAGGAGGGGCAAAATGCACGGCAAATTCTCTCTCATCGACCTGGCGGGAAACGAGCGAGGGGCTGACACGTCGAGTGCCGACCGACAGACGCGCCTCGAGGGCGCCGAGATCAACAAAAGTCTCCTGGCGCTGAAGGTTTGTGCTTCGTCACACACGGGCTCAGGAACGACTTGATTTTGCCATGTTTTGACCTGCCACACCTGTAAACTGAGAAAAGATATTTACAAAAGCAAAGACGAGAGAGAGAGAGAGAAAAATTGTTCAGTAGTACACTGTACGAAGTAACGAATCTAAAAATATTTGATGAAAATATACATTATAATTAAAAATTCTATAAAAAAAAAATCTTATGAATGTAAAAAATATTTGTACTGCACTAACCTAACCCTATTTTTATGAAAATAAATAAATATATATATATATTATTAGAAATATAAAAAATATAATTTGTTGTCACACAGTGCAAAGGAACAAATATAAAAAATAGTTTTATAAAAATAAAAAAAATATTATGTATGTATAATATATATGTATAATTTGTTGAACAAATATAAAAAAAATATTTCGGAACATATAAAATATTTAAAAATATTTTAAATGGGAAAAATATCATTTGTTTACACTGTACAAAGAAGCAAATATAGAATTATATATTTTTTATAAAAAATAAAATATATATTAAATATATAAAAATACAGTCTCACACTGTACAACGTAGCAAATATAAAAATGTGTAATTTTTTTTTATTAAAAATATACATCACAACTTCTGAATAAAACTTTATCTTCAAATAGTGGAAATAATGAAATGTGTCTGTATTTGATTTGTTCATGAAACGTAGATAATGATATTAACTTTTTGGTTACTATTATTTTAAGCAGAAAGAAGTTAGTTTGTGTCCATTTGTGTTTGTGGGCGGCAGGAATGCATCAGGGCTTTGGGTCGAAACAAACCGCATACTCCGTTTCGAGCCAGTAAACTCACGCAGGTCTTAAGAGATTCCTTCATCGGAGAGAACTCGAGAACATGTATGGTAAGAACTCTGTGATGATGCTCGTATATATCAGTCACATATTGAATTAAACGCGTAGTGTAATTAGTGTATTTGTTAATGATTTAATTGTGTCTGTGGTTGCGATAGATCGCTACAATCTCTCCAGGAATGGCATCATGTGAAAACACATTGAACACTCTGAGATACGCCAACAGGTACGTGAGCACATCAGACACCGAATGTTGCTTAACTCTGTTTATTTCAAGGTCAGATCCAGTGAAATCTCAGGGCTCAATTTTAATGTTTGTTTATATGTTTATATATATATATATTTATTATACAGTATATTATACATATTAGTACACATTATATTGATATACTTTTTTCATATTTATAATTGGTAAAGTTCTGTTTATATACTGTTTTTATTTTTATAATTTATATTATTTTTATGTTGTATATATTGTTTATATAATGTATAACAAGAATATAAAAATGGAATTTATATACATTATGCCTTTTATAAAATACGTTTGTACATAATCATATATTCACATTCAAATCCTTTATATAAAACAAAATAATTTACATAAAATCTTTTTGACACATTTTTGTTTTTAATGTTTAGTAGACAACTGTTGACCAATGGCATTTTATGTATATACATATTTTTTCATGAATTTAAAAATAGAATTCAGTTTAATTGTAAATTATTATATTATAAATTATTTAAAATCATTGTATTTTTATTATATATCCATTAATAAATATAATATTAATATTTTATTATTAAAATTATTATACATTTATTTATACTATTTATAAAATTCTAAATATAATCAATTTTTATATATATATATATATATATATATATATATATATATAAATAAATATTTGTGTATTTACATTATATTATCCAATGAATCAATTATTTTAATAATTCTAATTAATCTATTTACATATGTCACTTTTGTGTGTTTAGTAGCAAACCAATGGCATTCACTGCAAGAGTGTTTCTCACGTTTAACTCCTTTCCACCGATTATGAATCAGGAATGTTTGTGTTGGAGGGGTTTGTAATTCCCGTCTCTCTGTCTCACTGCCGTCTGTCATCCCGTCTTCAGAGTGAAGGAGTTTGGGATCAGCCCTTCCGACATTCCCTTCTCCCAGGGGGGTGGCGGTCGCTCCGAACTCTCTCCTACCTATGAGTACGATGACTTTGCTACCTCACCCAGCAGGTCTCACCCTTTTCCAGTTTCAAGCCTGTCTCATCTCAGACAGAGCCTCCATAAGAGTCCTGTGTTTCCTATGATTCGCTTGCGTTTCAGTTCAGAGAATTCGTCTACATGTGCATCTTTCTGTTTTGGTCGACTGTTATTTTGTCCCTTGTTTTTGAGTCCATTTGCATCACATTTCAGGCATGCGTCTATTTTCTGTTGCGCTTTTTAATCGTTTTCCATTGCAGCTGCACTAACATATTGGTTTGTGTTTGCTTGTGCCTTATAGAGCAGATGGAGTCCATCATTATCGTGCTGCATGTGTCTGTGACATTAACCATTTCCGTTGGTTTATTGCATTATTGTTGGTTTATTGCATCGTCGCTGTCTGGTGGAAACCTCATATTCCCAAAACTACTACTTTTCAGGAAATTGAAAAAAAAACAAAAAACACTTAATTTTTTTAAATAATTAAAGACTGTGTTGTAAAAGTTGATATTGTGGCATTATATTATTAACATTTTACTAAAATCAAGCTCGGTGGTCAGCGAATGTCAGACATGCATGCTCTTCTCTGCTTGTCAAATATCTTTTACATGTTGGGTACAACGGGGCTAAAGGCACACCGTAAGAAAAATGTGCTTTTCACCTCTCCATAGTGTATGATTTCAGGAAAATTATGTTTTATTCGAACATTGATGGAGCAACACACTTGAAGTAAAAGGCACAAAGTATAGATACAAATACTTTAGCTAAAATAATGTCTTGTTCAAAAAATGTACTATTTTCGGTTTATTTTGTTCAGTAAAAGAAAAGTAAATATTCTGAAAGCATTGAATGAGATTCCATAATAATGTAGTATAGCTTTACAGCAATAACAAATAAATGTGTTCTTTTTTATATGATATGGTTAATATCTTATTTTTAATTATAAATATGGTGTCTACTTCTTAGGTGGCACCCAACTTTATGATATTTACCATCTGAATCTAATGGAAAAATAAGCCAGCTATTTATTATCACGTTAAAGGGGACCTATAACGCCCGCTCAAAATCCCCCACAGATCATTTATTATAGCTTGTCAAATTTGACCCTATTTGGGCAAAAACACTCCGTTTTTGTGTGTGTGTCCCTTTAAATGCAAATTTCCAGAAGAGGGCGGAGCTTTAACAGCTCAACAACAACAAAGCTGGAGAATCTCACGCAGACAAAATGAGGAAAGTGTTCAAACTGATGGAAGAAGTTCCAACTTTTAGTCGTTTCTGAACGGTTAGTGGATAAATGGATGTCGTTGCTGTGGAGTTGATCGACTCGTCACTAGCATCACGTTCGTCTTTTTTCCTCGAATCGACCCTCGTTTGTGAAGCGGTCCGGCGTAAAATGACGACATTCGACTACAACAACTCTTCCTCTTCTCTAAAGCAGCCCGACATGGCCCCGCCCCCTTTGTGACATGTTCTCGGGGGCGGGGTTAAGCTTGTTGTAGCCCTTAAACGGTAAAATCTTTCAAAGAAAATCTCATTGTATTGAACTTTGAGCGTCGTAACTTTGCAGATGTTGTTTCTGCTCAAACGGCAACATTACACACTAACTACAATCATAATCAACCAGAAGGCTGAGCTGAAATTATGTGCCATCCACTGGTTTAAAAGAGAATAAAGTCAAATGCACCTTTTACCCCGGCGCGCCTTCAGCCCTGCTGGACCCTTATAGTGTTTCTTGAGGAAAGAAAATGCTCATTTAAACCAGTTCTTTATTTACCATTGAAGTTTGGAGCGTTTCTGCTTGTTTGCATTCACGATAGAGGAGAGCTTGAGTTATGAGGTTCTTCCAGTGGAGTTGTGAGGTTTAGTAACAAGCTTTTTTTAAAATATTTTCATTGGTTAAATATTTGCCAAACTCACAGAGGGATGTAAAGGCTGACCAGTAGAAATCCAAAAATTAAAAAGTGACGAGGTTTCCGCCCGACAGTGATGATATGCCGACTGTCTTGAATTGAGCCGCTGTCTGTGACCGTAGGGTGAAGGAGCTGAGCATCGACCCCAGTGCGGTGATGGAGGGACGGTCCGCCGGACACTCGGTGAACCAGCTGGACGTGTTGGAGGCGCAGTGGGGAGTGGGCAGCTCTCCTCAGAGAGACGATCTCAAGCTGCTCTGTGAACAAAACGTAAGAACGCTTCGCCTCGGCTTGTTTGGGTTGGTATGAAAACGTGATGGTGTGTTGATCTCATGCGTACTGTGCACAGGAAGAGGAAGTGTCCCCACAGCTCTTCACCTTCCATGAGGTGGTGTCTCAGCTGGTGGAGATGGAGGAGCAGGTTCTGGAGGACCACCGTGCCGTCTTTCAGGTACGCTTATAAATAACATTTAAACACTTAATTTTGTAGTTCCTTATTCGAAGGATCTTTAGATATTTTGTTTGTGATGGATAGAGGTTCCTGTATGCTCATGTTGTGTGTCGGTGGTGTTGTAGGAGTCCATACGCTGGCTCGAGGATGAGAAGGTTCTTCTGGAGATGACGGAGGAAGTCGATTACGATGT